>JALLAS010000637.1:0-14704 GCA_036939415.1 Detonula confervacea | reverse complement strand
TCATTTGTGCCATCGAAGAATTCAAGGCGGATGCTGGTGGAGTCCCATGACGCTTCCACTCTGACTTTGATAAGAAGCTTATTGGCGGTCGCCCGTTGAAGTGTATATTGAGCAACTCTGGCAATGTCATCGTTGCTCCAGCCAAGTTTCAGTCCTCTAACGGCTTGGTTGAATGCACCTGGCAGACCGTCCTCAAGATGGCCCGCTCATACATCACCAAGAAACAAGTCTATTGTGAGTGTTGGTATTTTGCTTTGAATCACGCTGCTTGGATGGTCAACCAGGTCCCTGGCCGGCTCAACCATCAACTCACCACTCCGTTTGAACTGGTTCACAACCAGAAGCCTCGTCCCGAAACGTGGTTTCTGCTGTTCTCAATTGGGTATTTCGGCCACGGCACTGACGACGACAAACTGCGATCCAAGCACAAAGATCAGTCTCTTGGCGGTATAGCTGTTGGACGTGACACGCGTTCCAACACTATCACTCTTTACAGCCCCATCACCAAAAGTTATTACCGGCCTTCCAATTTTCGCCTGGACGAAGGCTGCCTCCCAGTCACACATTTCCCCAAGTCTGTCTCATACTTAGGGGGGTTAACCTGTGGATTACCGCGCAACAAGACTGACCCGGCCCCTGAACGATTTCCACCCAACACTCGCGTCTCACTTCCGATTGACGACGTCACTATTAAAGGCACCATCAAGATTGTCCCTCTTCCACGTCCGGCGACAGCCAGCATACCAGCAGATCCGCCCACCGATGCTCGGCTCGATCCACCAAATGTATACACCATTCAGCTCGACAATCATGGTACTACCATCGAACAATCTTACAAAGAACTTGTCTCCACCCAACTCACCTCACACACCGCTGCCCCATCTGCTGCATCAGATGCGGCACGTGTGTCTGGCATTCCTGCTTGCTTCCAACACAATGCCAAGGTCACGCTTGACCATGAAGGTTCATTTCACAAGGGTTTCATCAGTTATTCCGAGACGGCTGGTTTCCACTTTGTCGTCCGCCGCAATCTCCGCTCCACCAAGGTGGACTGGTCTACTCCTTTGCATGACTTCAAACGCAATTGGGTTGCTCTCTGTCAGGACGATATACTGGTACCAGGACATACCACTGTCAGTTCGTTTCTCAAGACTGCCACTTCTAACACAGCGCCCTCTCTCAACTTTGTGTCGGCGAAGAACATGTTTGGCCCGTGCCCACCATCGCTTGTTAAGGCACTCCATCCTTCCAACCCCGATCGTCGTATCTGGCTTGACAGCTACAATGAGGAAAAAGGGGGGTTGCAAGACATGGGTGTCTATGAACGTATCTCCAAAAAGGATTACTTGTCTCTCAAACGGGCAGGCAAAATACCGAAAGCTATCCCCTCCATGTGTGTACTTGTTGTCAAGACTGACCGTGACGGTAAACCAAATCGGGCCAAATCTCGCATTGTGGTCCTCGGCAATCATGAAGATCGTCTCTACTCCAAGTCCAAGCGCTATGCTCCTGTCTTGAAGTATGACTCGTTACGCCTCCTTACCGCCCACGCAGTCAGTAACAAACGTATCCTCCAACAAGGCGACTGTAAGAATGCTTTCTGTAATGCCACCCTTCCAGATGATGAGGCCACCGTTATTCGACCTCCAGCCGGAGATCCTGCCCACAAACAAGATGAGTACTGGTTGCTAAAGAAGACGTTGTACGGCCTCCGTCGCAGCCCCAAACATTGGTATAATATGATCACTCGTATCCTACAAAGCATGGGTCTCGAAGCGTCGCGTCATGACCCATGTCTTTACTCCGGTATTATCAACGCAGACGACACATCGTCCCCATCTGCCGCACGCCAGAAGATCCATGTCGGTCTTTACGTGGATGATTTTGTTTTCTTCTCGACGAGCCCCGAAGAGGAAGAATTGTTCCGCAAAGAACTGGCCGCCAATATCAAAGTTGACTTCATGGGTGATGTCAACTATTTTCTTGGCTCGGCATTTACTCGGAAACGCCTACCAGATGGCCACATTTCTGTTCATCTTTGCCAATCTGCTTTCACTGAATTCACTTCTCAACGTTTTGGTGTAGACAAAATGAATCCAGTGCCAAACATGACTCCGTATCGCTTGGGCTACCCCATCGATGCCATCCCTCCTTCTGACCCTCATGATCAAGACCTCAAACGTACCAACATCTACCAGCAAATCATCCGATTCATCAACTGGTTGGCCCAGTGTACAAGACCGGACGTCGCCCCTGCGCTACCATTCCGGTCTTCCTACAACTTGCCCCCCCATCACCAGCACTACAGAGCCGCCATACATGTTCTCAAATACCTCCACAGCACAGATGAGTATGATATTAGCTACCACTCAGACGCCTGCAATACGATTCAAGCCTTCATCCACTTTCCACATCATCATGACAAGGAAGCTTTCAAGGACGTTACTGCACCAGCCCCCTCCGAGTGCCACGAACTCACTGCCTACAGCGACGCTTGCTGGGGTGGTAACTTTGGAAATGTCGTCCCCGACGGTACTCCCCTCGAACCCTTTAAATTTCGCTCATTGTCAGGTTATCTTGTCTGCATGTGTGGTGGTCCCATTGCTTGGAAATCCATCCGCCAAGATCAAACAGCTCTCAGCTCGTGTGAAGCTGAAATCCTTGCTACCAATGAATGCGTCAAGGACCTTGACTCGGTCAAACTTCGAGCTCACGATTTAGGCGCTATTCCCAACAACAGTTGCACCACGGTCTACAACGATAACCAAGCCGCCGTACATTGGTCTGCCTCATGCACCACCAATGGTATCAAACATCTCAACCTTCGCGAGAACATGGTACGTGAACGCCATCATGCAGGTGATGTCATGGTCGTCCACATCCCCGGCATCATCAATCCCAGTGACATTTTTACCAAAGAGATGAAAGATGCCACTCGCTCACTTTCGTCATCTACGCGATTGCATGATGGTCTCCAAGTCGACATTCCTCAAGTACAATAATCGTCCTCGGAGCGCATCTCCAACCGTATTAGTACTCACTTCGATCCCAACTGACACACACCTCCTTCGCTCAAGCCCACTGCAAAACCCACAAAACAACTTGCTTCTTGGGCGGCCACTGTCTCATAGGGTTTCCACCTACCGGTGCTTCCACTCTAGAGTGTCTACTCTGAGTCTCCAGCCAGAACGACGTTCGGCATTCTTCTCGAGAGATCACGTAACAGGGGTGTAGGTGGTAGGTGTTGGGGGGACTCAGTTCCCTAATGAGTCCCATTTTGGACATCACGAAACTGGGTCCCGCTTTGCGTCACGTTTCCACTCTCTGATGAGTCATAGATGTGACTAGACAATAGAATAATCCGAGACACACAGTCGTGCGTGTGACTCATAATAATATTGGGTGTGCCGGCCGCGCGCGCGTGTGACTCATAATAATATTGGGTGTGTTACAATATCAAATTATCTGCCTAATAGTACGTGGTATCGTATCTAGTACGTGGTGTAGGAGTATCACGCACCGCATGCACCGACAAGGTGCGTGGAGAAGAATGAATTGCCGCCAAGAGAGAACAAAATCAAGAGTCAGTGCTGTCGTGTGCATTGCTTGTGTAGATATGTATGTGCGGCTCTACGATAGGCCGAATCGTTTCTCTCCCTCATAATATTATCAGTTTGCACAATCCGGGAACAACGAATCGATGGACGAAGAAAGAGACGAAATCGATAGTAGCAACAAGATGATCATGACGACGACGATTATGGAACCAGCCAAACCTTCGACCATACCCACCGAGACGACGACGACGACGACGACGATAATGGCATCGGCGGCCGAGGAAGACGTTGGCGAAAGAGCCATCGCCATCACCATCACGACGCCAAAGCAAAAGCCTCGCTCCTTGTCCATCGACATCGACCTAATGAACAAGAAGGACGACGCGAGCCTCGCCACGAGCTACGAGAAATTCACCGACCAGGAGCTCCTCTCCGCCAACAACAATGACAACAACAGTGCCAACGTTGTCGTCAACACCACCAATGTCAATAACAACAACGAAGACAAAGCCTCCTCCTCTGCAGCCTCTGCAGCGTCCAAGCTGCACGATCTCATCGGCCTAACGCACCTCGACGAGCCCGCCATATTACACGCTTTGAAATTGCGGTACGAATCCAATTTCATTTACACCAGCACGGGTCCGATTTTGATTGCGGTGAATCCCTTTAGGAAGATGGAGGGATTGTATGGCGAGGGTGTCATGGCTGCCTACTGCAGGGAGGGCGAGGGGTTCGTAAGTGGAAGTGGTGGCTCGACTACTAGAAACGGAAGCAGTCGCAATTTGTTTCAAAATTCGAGCGACGAGAAAAACGGCGCGACGACGAACAACGACGACGACAGCAATGATGCCACGAATGATAACAACTCCAACGCCAAGCTGCCGCCCCACGCCTACAAAACCGCCGACGACGCTTACAGGGCCATGAAGCGCGGCATCGAGAATCGTGTGCTGATGATGAACAGTCCCAAGAAAAACGGCAATAAGCAGGCCTCTTCAGCGACGACTCCCACGAATCAATCCATACTGGTCAGCGGCGAATCTGGCGCCGGCAAGACGATGACTACCAAGATCGTACTGAATTACTTTGCTATGCTGAGCAATGGCCAGGTGAATAACAATAACAATAACAATGGTGGTTCAGGTGGTAACGAGAAGAAGAGGCGAGGATTCATTGCCAGTACTCCCACCAATAGCTCCCCTACTCCATCACTCAAAACCGATGCTGCTGCTCCCGTAGTGGTGGGAATCGAACGGCAGGTCCTCCAATCGAATCCCCTCCTCGAGGCCTTCGGAAACGCCCGTACCGTACGCAACGACAATTCATCGAGGTTCGGAAAGTACATTAACATTCGCTTCTCCAACACTTCGGGATGCAAGTTGGAGGGCGCCAAAATTGATACGTACCTGTTGGAAAAAGTGCGATTGATCCGCCCCGGGAGTGGCGAGCGGAATTATCACATTTTTTATCAATTGTTGGAGAGTTTGAATGGCAAAGGTGGTGTGGGAAGTGGTGTGGGAGGAGGAGAAGTAGGAGAGGAACGGAGTTATTTGGGGTTGGATGGGTTGGGGGTGGAGAATTTTGAGATATTGAGGGGCAGTGGTGGCAGTGGAAGTGGTACAGGTGCAGGTGCAGGTTTGGTGAGGGGCAGGAGGGATGGAGTGTTGGATGTGGATATGCATCAAGAAATGCTGGATGCCATGGTGAGTTCTTCTTCTTTGTTTGTTTTGGGACTTTTGACTAGTTCGAGCCTTGAAGAAGTTAGAGTTAGGCAAACGCTGATTGCGTTGTGCGATACCCAAAAAATGACATTTTTAAAAAAATCGCTTCTGAACTAAACAATCCCCACCTCTACTTCTCTCTTCCCACTCCAAATTCATTCAAACGAAGGCCACCATCGGCTTCGCCCCATCAACCATCTCCTCCATCTTACGTCTCGTCACCGCCATCCTCCACTGCGGCAACATCACCTTTCACGTACCCCACAATAATGGTAACAGTAACAATTCCGAATCGTACTCGTCGTCGACGAAAGGCGCGTCCAAGATGGACATGACCCATTCCTCATTGACCGCCGCAAGACTCCTTGGGGTATCTTACGACGAGTTCAGCGAGGCGCTGACCTATCGGGATATCATCGCGGGAGCCAAGGGACGGGAGGAGGTGATTCGAACTCCGCTGGGGAGGGAGGAGAGCGTCAAGGGGTTGGAGGCTTTGATGAAGGCGCTTTACGGGGCGTTGTTTGATTTTATTGTGGCTCGGGTCAATGAGAGCATTACCACGTCCGATCATCAGGATCAGGATGGTGGTAGTATCAGTGGTGATGCGAGTCGTGGTAGTGTTAGGAAGGAGACTAATGGAGCTGGCGGAGCATCCATTGGCGTCTTGGATATATTTGGGTTTGAGATTTTTGATACCAACAATTTTGAGCAGCTTTGTATCAATTACACAAACGAGGCGGTGAGTTTTGCAAAAGACGAACAAGTTTTAGAAGTACACGTTAGATGTGTCTGTTTTCATCAGGAATGTGCTGCTTACTCTTCCTATATCTGACTACGTTTCTGAACCATCTTATGAAAATAGTTGCAGCAGCAATTCAACAAGTATGTCTTCAAGCTGGAACAGGAGGAGTATGAGTAAGTCACAGTACTAAATGTACTGTATACATTTCCGTCAACATTGATTCAATCTCACCAATCATATGATTTGTGCTGTGCCCTGCTCTGTATCATACTATTCACCTCTATTCACAACCTCCATCCAACAAACAGACGAGAAGGCATTGAATGGAAACACATCACCTTCCCCGACAACCAAAGCGTACTCGACCTAATCAACTCCAAACACACTGGAATGCTTGCCCTCCTCGACGAACAATGCATTGTACCCTCCTCAACCGATCCGAAATTAGCACGCTACCTCTACCAACGCTGCAGCGATCATCCGCGGTTCAAGGCGTCGAGCGCTCAGAGGGCGGATTTCAAGTTCGGGATCGAGCATTACGCGGGAATGGTGGAATATTCGACGGAGGGGTGGTTGGAGAAGAACGATGATCAGCTGCCGGTGGGGAGTGCTACTTTGTTGAGGCGGAGCGAGTTTGATTTGATTGGAAGGATTCAGGTGAGTCGATACTACCATGTTTTTTAGTACATCAATTTGACATAATTTTTGAATTTACCTAATTCTAACTAATTTTCAAAACTACAATTTACCCATACCTGACATGGACCTTATCGTACCTCAATCGCAGAAATTCATCCGCACCGAACACCGCCAAGGCCGCGGCTCCATCGCGGCCCCCTCCGTAGCCTCCCAATTCTCCTCCCAGCTCTCCTCCCTCCGATCCCGCATCGACGCCACTGTACCCCACTACATTCGCTGCCTCAAGCCCAACGACGACATGGTCCCCGACACGTTTGATCAAACGATGATTGTGGATCAGCTGCGGTGCGGGGGCGTTTTGGAGGCGGTGAGGGTTAGCAGGGCGGGGTATCCAACGAGGTATCCGCACGATGTGTTTGTGGCGCGGTATTACGTGCTTGGGTACGGCGAGCAGCAGCAGCAGCAAAGGTTGGGTGAAGATTCTTCTCCCGAGGTGGATGAGTTGGTTGCCAAGATTGCCTATAGTATTTGGGAGGTGGATCGCCACAACAAGTCATCCGTCGCGGCAGTCCGGCCTCAAACGAAGGAGGAGTTCCTCTCCTTGGACTTCTCAAGCAAGTGCGCCGTCGCAGGCCTGCAACTCGGACGAACCAAAGTGTTCCTCCGTCGGGAGGCGTTGGATCGCATTGAGGCTCTAAGAAGCCTCAAGTTCAGCGCCTGTGCCCTATTCGTCCAGAGGGTGGTGCGTGGCGTGCAGGCTCGTTTTTACTGCAAGATGCTGCGGCGGAGGCTGACACGCTGTGCCGTCATGGTGCAGCGGGCGTATAGGGCTCATGTGCGAAGGCTGATTTTGAGCCCGGCTGCCGTGAAGGTTCAGGCTGTTATGCGCGGCGCTATCGTGCGCTGGAGGTTGTCCGGACAGTCAAATTGCAGCAACAGCAATAAAAGGATGTGGATTCCCTACACGGAATTGGAGGATGTAACGACGGAGCTTGAAACTACCAAGGCCGAGAGGGATGAGCTCTTGGCATCAAAGGCAGTGATGCAAGACGAGATTGAGAGTCTCGTAGGGCAGGAGCAAGAGCGACAAAATTCCAAAATTATTTTGCTGGAAGCAAAGCTACTCGAATCAAATGCAGAAGAGGATAGGATGGGTACTGCCATGAAATTGATGGAGTGCGGCCATATAGAAGCACTGACCCAGGTGGAAAATGAGAAGAGCAATTTGATAAACCAGAATCAGGACCTGTCTCAACAGGTTGAAAGTCTCTCTTCCTCAGTTGACAAAGCCAATGAAAAAATCAGCTCTCTGAGTGCTGAGCTTGACGATGTCAAGGAGTTGGCTTGCAAGGAACAGGATGAACTCTCCTCCAAAATATCACCCCTTGAATCAGAACTACTAGAGTCTAAGCAGAAAGCTAGCGTGGAACATGAGCAGCACAGTAGAAAGATTCGTCGTCTTGAGACCGATCTACTTGGATCGAGGCAGGATGCTTGTCAGGAACAGGAGCAACTCAGATCCGAGGTTGCATGCGCGGGCGAACAAATCAGCTCCTTAACTTCGGAGCTCGATGTCGCCAAGAAATTGGCTTGCGAGGAGGAGGAGCAACTCAGTTCCAAAATATCATTTCTTGAATCCAGTTTACTGGAGTCGCAGCAAAATGCTTGTCAAGAACAGGAGCAACTCAAATCTGAGGTTGCAAGTGCGGGCGAACACATCAGCTCTTTAATTTCGAACTTTGATGTTGCGAAGAAGTCGGCTTCCCAAGAGCAGGAGCAACTCAGTTCCACAATATCATCTCTTGAGTCAAGTTTACTGGAGTCNTAAGTTGATCTGCTTATACAATGTCATAGGCAACCGTCTTTCCTTCTAGTGACTAGTAGATCGGAGATCGATTGTAAGGGAGGGTGTGTTTTTAAACACGGAGGATGCAATTCCTCCCGAGGTTGTTCCAATTTTACAATGGCTGACAAAGAAGGCGCTTAGCGAGACAATTACAAGTCGCGTAAAAGAAGATGATGACTCAGATGCTACTGCCGTGTTGAAGATTCTTGACGTTGGCTGCGGAACCGGTGCCTTATTTCCTTTCTATCTCAATGCGGCAAATGAATTAGGGGTGGAGCTGCATATTACGGGACTTGATCTGACTCACAAGATGACTCAATTTGCTACTGAAAATTCAAAGCGAATGATCGAGAATGAACATTATAATCAGCACTCCATTACCTGCAAAACTGGAGATTTTATACGGGAAGTTATGGGTGTAGACGTTTGCGAAGAGACAACAATAACCGGATTCGAGAGTGGGATCCTACACGAATCAACAACAGCTTACAGAGGCGCCTACGATATGGTGATGATCAACGCTTGCTTCGGTAATTTCTACGATGAAAGTTCCGCGATTACTGCGGCGGCCACCTGTTTGAAACCCCATGGAGTTTTTTCCATAGCTCATCCGTTGGGGGCACAATTCGTGATTGAGCTGGGAGAAGAGAAACCATTCATGGTACCGGGCAGGTTGCCTTCGTCCGAACGAGATTTGTCCCACAAACTACAATATCAGCCACTGAAGGTCATGCAATTCGTGGAGGAAGCAGACATTGAAAGGGAAACAACCAGTGTCTACTATGCAAGCATGCGCAAAGAGCCCCAGCAGAGACTACGCAAAAACATACGTCTTCGGGGACCCGTCGATGAAGGATACGGGCGAGGGGGCAAAAAGCTTGGGTTCCCCACTGCAAATCTACCATCATCACTCTTCTCAGATGCATTGGCCCCTGTACCCGCGGGAGTATACATTGGATTTGCATTGATCGAGAATGTGGACGAGAAGAAAGGACGAGGGGATGTTCACAAGGCCGTTGTCAACGTGGGTTATTCACCGACCTTTGATGGGCAGGAGAATGGGGAAAAGATTGTCGAGGCACATTTGATCGTAGAAGAGGGTGACATCGATGGTGATTTTTATGGGGAAACCATGCGGTTGGGACTGTACGGATTCCTCCGACCAGAGATGAAATTTCCTTCTTTTCCTGATTTTATTGAAGCCATCACAAATGATGTGGCCACGGCTAAGACTGCTTTGGAAAGTGATCTGTACACCTCTTGCAAAGTTGATGATGATACATTTCTTAACAGAGGCAGAAAGTGGGTGGGACAGGATGGAGGAGATGATCATGCCAGCTTTGAATTTGAGGACATAATACAATGATTTTTCATGGTGCTTGGGCTAAACCGCTGGGCTAGGAATTCTGGAGGGGATAGCTATGTCAATTTTGAGTTTGAGAACATGATGGCACCAATATGGTACGATGATTTGAATGCGCTGAATGCTGCAATTTACTGGTTATTTCCTGTGAGATAGAAGTAGCTATGGGTATTAAAGGGTGTGTTTTATTGTGTTTTGACTTCTGTGGGCACATTAGACACAACTTGCTTTGGTGTTAGCTTGCATTATTCACCGTATCACGGCAGACGTTCCCGCCACAAAATAAAATAAAGTTTCCTTCGATCGAGATGTCAGCCGTCGTCTGACGCAAAATCTTTTGCTTCTTCTAGTCACTTTTCACATAATTGCCAAGATGTTGACAGACGCCACATACCCTCTCTCCCCTTCCTCGGTCCCAAAGACCATGGCATCAACGCCGGCAACACCCAGGAGTGTCTCTCCCCATCCCACCTCTGCCAATGGGTCATCTCCAGCGTCATATGACCCTGAAGAGACTCAGCTGTTCTGTTCATCCGCGAGGTCATTATCAATTCGGCATGTTCGACGGCGTCAGATCGTCTCTCAACTTCGCTGCTGCACTCGGCGTCCCTCTGAAAGCAATCCCTCTGATTGTCTTCAAGGATGAGGGATACAAGCACCAAGGGAGCGGGCACATTGGGCTCGTGTTCAAAGGCTGATTTTGAGCCTGGCTGCGGTGAAGGTTCAGGCTGTTATGAGTGGCGCCATCATACGATGGAGGTTGTCTGGACCGTCGAATAGCAGCAACAACAATAAAAGGATGTGGATTCCCTACACAGAGTTGTAGGATGCAACGACGGAGCTTGAAACTATCAAGGCCGAGAGGGATGAGCTCTTGGCATCGAAGGCAGTGATGCAAGGCGAGGTCTGTCTCGAGAGGCAGAAGCAAGAGCGACTGAATTCCAAAATTATTTTGCTGGAAGCGAAGCTACTCAAATCAAATGCGGACGAGGATAGGTTGGGTACTGCCATGAAATTGATGGAGTGCAGCCATACAGAAGCGCTGATGCGGCTGGAGGATGAGAAGAGCAATTTGATGAAGCAGAACGAAGATTTGTCTCAACAGGTTGAAAGTCTGTCCTCTTCAATTGAGATTGTCAACAACAAAATCATTTCTCTGAATGCTGAGCTTGATGATGTCAAGGAGTCGTCTTGCAAGGAACAGGATGAACTCTCCTCCAAAATATCATCCCTTGAATCAGATCTACTAGAATCAAAGCAGAAAGCTCGTGTGGAACATGAGCAGCACAGTAAAAAGATTCATTCGCTTGAGACCGATCTACTTGGGTCGAAGCGGGATGCTTGTCAGGAACAGGAGCAACTCAAATTTGAGGTTGCAAGTGCATGCGAACAAATCAGCTCTTTAACTTCTGAGCTTGATGTCGCGAAGAAGTCGGCTTTCCAGGAGCAGGAGCAACTCAGTTCCACAATATCATCTCTTAAGTCAAGTGTACTGGAGTCCAAGCGAGAGGCTTGCCAAGAACAGGAGCAACTCAAATCTGAGGTTGCAAGAGCAGGCAAACAACTCAGCTCTTTAACTGCTGAGCTCGATGATGCCAGGAAGTCGGCTTGCAAGGAGCAGGACAACCTCATGTTGACAATATCAGCTCTCGAATCAGATCTACTTGAATCGAAGCAGACAGCTTGTCAGGAGGAGGTGCAACTGAGCGAAAATATCAATTCTCTTGAGACAGATCTATTTCAGTCAAAGGAGGCAGCTTGCCAGGGGCAGGAGCAACTCAACTCCAAAATATCATTACTGGAGACAAAGCTAATCGAAATCAAGGCAGAGAAAGATAGCCTGGACAATGTCATCAACTCCATGTCGATCAGTCATGCAGAAGAGACGAGCAATTTGATGAACCAGAACACAGATTTATCCCAACAGATTGAAAGTCTAGCATCTGGCGCTGAACGCGCAAATGTACAAATCAGCTCTCTGAGTGCTGAACTTGATGGCGCCAAGGAATCAGCTGTCAAGGAGCAGGGTGAATTGACTTCAAAAATATCATCTCTTGAGTCAGATCTACTTGAGACGAAACAGGCGGCTTGTCGGGAGCAGGATCAACTTGATTCCAAAATCTCGTCTCTAGAGGCAAGGCTACTTGAATCAAAGGCAGAGGAGGCTAGGTTAGGCACTGTCATGGAATCAATGGCGTGCGGGCACAAAGAAGCGCTGGCTCACCTAGAGGAGAAGAAAGCGGAATTGATAAAACAGAACCGAGCTTTGTGCCAACAGGTGCAAAGTCTCTCATCTGATGTTGAGGGTGCGAATGAACGAGTCAGCTCTCTGAGTGCTGAGCTTGATGATGCCAAGGAGTCAGCTTGCAAGGAGAAGGAGCAACTCAATTCAAAGCTTTCTTCACTCGAGACGTACCTACTTGCTTCAAAGCGGGATGCTTGTGAGAAACAGCAGCAATTCAGTTCCATGGTTGAGTTTGCGAACGGACAAGTCAGCTCTCTTAATGCTGAGCTTGATAATGCAAAGAAGCTGGCTTCTAAGGAGCAAGATCTTCGTTCCAAAATGGCATCCCTTGAGTCAGATTTATTTGAGGCAAAGCAGGAAGAGAAGAGGCTAGCCAACCTTCTGGAAACAACGGAGATCACTCATTTAGATGCATTGAGGAGGTTGGAGAGCGAAAAAACTGCAGTGATAGAAGAGATGGAGAGTCTCAGAAAAGAAAGCAATGGGAGAATTGCAGGCCTCTCAACAGCAAATGCTAACTGCCTCGCTCTTAGCGCAGGTCTTGATACCACTCAGAGAACTGCTAGCCATGAGCAAGAGCGGCTTAGGTCCAAGATTTCTGCCCTCATGATGGACTTGATGCAGTCCAAGCAAAATGAGGATAAACAAGAGAATGTTGTAGCACTACTGAAGAAAGAATATGAAGATTATCAAGCCAAAAGTCAAGCAGAGCAGATGAGTGCTGAGTGCGAGTCCAAGGTGGAGCCGCTTTGTTCAGTAGAAGGAAAAGACAGGTCCTTTCACGAAATGATGTTCATGATACAAAAGGAGTGTTCTGATATCATAGCAAAATCGAAAACAATGGCGAGGGAACTGGAAGAAACCCATGGCGTCAATCTGATGTCGAAGGAGGCATCATCGGCGTATGGCCTGCACGGTGCCCTGGATGGATTTACCAACTCCATGGTTGAGGTGGCGGTGAATGGACAGGTGAAGAAGCTGCTGATCTCGTTTTGCCACCATATGATTGAAAACGCCAGTAACGAGATGAGCATTGAAGTCTCTTTGATGTAGCGACAGCTGCAATATCACAACAGTCCATGCAAGTCTTGATTTGCACTCTGTGAGAAAGTTCCCTTCCGGCTTGAAATGCCAGCATTCTTTTCCGGTGCACATAAATTGCCAACAGCAAAATGTCTTAATTATTTTAGTTTATCAAGAATACAGAAGCGCTTAGGGTCTCCCTAGTTCTAAGTTTGGATCCAAATTACCTAAAATTTGTATATCAACGGTGAACACCCATGTGTACAAGTCAAAGGAATACACTGTTCATTACAAGATCATGTTCCATGATGCAAAAAAAGGTTCCCCAATGACTGATGGGGCTGACAGGAATGCTATCATATGTGGTATACGGTTTCACGTTGTTGCTGTTGCAGGAACAATGTCTGTGCACGCATGTGTTTTGTGTCTCTCTTGTCTTTGAAGAACAGATGGATATAAGTCCTCCCCATTTGATAGATTGGATAAAGGTTTATTGGTGGTGGCATTGTCATCGTTGAGGCCAAAATAGAATTGCTGTGTGTGTTTGACCTCCGGTGGCGGGGGTCTTCCTTACAGTCTATCTATGGCATCAGCCCAGCCCAGCCCAGCCCCCCCCGAAGGGGTGGGATCGTGCGCAGACCGAAGGAGGGCTCCCCATGCATACCCCTCGGATGTCTTCGGAGCATCACAAGGATTCCCATCTGGATCCTATCCCCTTTGCCCCCCTAAATTTGTCAGGATGGACAGCTCCTACTTCATTTACTGTGACATACAAGGGTTCTATGATCCGGGTCATCAAGGACAGGGCATACAAGAAAACCTAGGTGCTCAAGCTATCACAATTCAGTCAGGTGAAATCAGACACAGGGACAAGGCGAGAAAGACAAGACAGGAAAATCGTTACGTAGCCCCAAGAAAGCGGTTAAATTGCATAAGTGCGTGGTGGGCTGGACCACGGACGTGACTGGTCACGATCAGACAATGAATACCAGTACCATATGGAAAGATGATGGACAGGCTCTAAACGCAACACGATATTTTTGACACTATTTTGATCTTCCTCATTTGACCCAGCCGGCCAACAGCACAGGTGTGAGTTCATCCTGAAACGGGGGTTCAAACCCGGGACATGAGGAGTTGGAGTATCACGCTGTAACCAACTAAGCCATCAAGGCTATAGAATTGCTGTGTTTATTTGCCAATCACAGCAAATCTGTAGTTGTGTTTGTTGATTATTTTATTCAAATTATTTCTCCTTCTCTCTGGGGCATCTTAAAGTGCCCCAAACCACTTGAACCCGAAACTTTTGGCTGGGGTAGACCCATCTGGAGTTGAAGCGCTGGAAGAAGGTTGAAGTTTGCACGCTCTCAATGAGCGTAATGGATTGAGCCTCCTGGGGGACCGGCTTCATTTTAACTGGGAAGTAAAAACAAGGATTGGCTCCTTGATTGACCCCTTTTGATCCTGTGGGACTAGACCCGGGATTCCATGCAATATTGCCGGCGGACGACGTACAGACAGACAGACAGACAGACAGACAGACAGACAGACAGACAGACAGACAGACA
>JALLAS010000636.1:0-10923 GCA_036939415.1 Detonula confervacea | reverse complement strand
AACCAAGACGGAGAGACTCAGAAGATAAGACATTTTGTGGATGTTCCTCCCTTTGACGGTTCAGTTCCATATCCCGGACGCAGACACAGGGCTGATAGGGAGATGAGACAAAAAATAGGTTTGATTTTTGCAAAACTGTGATGTTGGAGCAAGCATCGGCTTGTCTACAATGCATCATGTGAAGGATTAAAAATTGTGTGTCTGCATTGGAGGACCAAGTGCAAGAGCATAATATGCAATAAATTTCAATACGTTGGATCGGAATGATCAGGACAGCACCGACTAATCAACAAGCATCCGTACGAATTGATATTATGTTCAAATATTCTGCTGGGTATTGGATCAAGTTGTTCATGTTGTTTTTGCTGTGATGATGTACTGTTCTATATTAAGGGCGTGCCAGAAGGATTTAAATCGTTACCAAAGCAAAATTAACGGTCGTCACAATTTTCAAATTGATCTTGGTCTTGCAGTGCTAAATCATTCGATAGCATTAGATGGTGATGGAGACGAGCGACCTGATTACATGAAGACTGGACAGTTCTATCCTTACAATGGTAAGAAGTGTTATGTGTGTAGCATACAAACATGGTACTGGTACAAGAGCCGATATACATGAGTGTAGTACTGTTTGTGTAAACCTGGGGAAGGGGCAAAAGTACTGCAATATGTGCTACAGGTTGAAAGAATATGATGGGACAATAGCATAGAAAGTGAGCAAAACTAATTTGTCTCGTTTAGGATGCATGCTATGCCAAGAGCATATGTGCGTAAGTTGCTGGAAATCTGGGTACCATTTGCACAAAAATTAATGATTTGTGTGTTGATAAACACGTTATTGATTTGTTATTATAGTTTTTCATACTTACGCAGTACATCAGTAGTACCATTATGCATCACCCACATCCTTTGAATCAAGCAAAACGAAGGGAAGCCGAATTATATGCAAACAACGGGCTCCAACGCCATACTGTCGCCATGTGTAAGGAAGGGGTTAATCTTGGTATTACAAGTTCCTATATTGGTTTGAAGAGAGAACCTGGTAAAATTCGAAGATCCTAGAAAATACTAGCAACATTACTTTAATTATTAAGCTTTCTCTTGGAATATATTTCCCTCACGCTATCGGCATGCACCGTTGCTAAATTGTTGCTACTAGTTTGTCCTGCCTACCCACCGCTCTGCTCCTTCCAATTGTAGACACCACTCTAACCATAGCCACCATTCTGCACATAACTATTGTTCTGCCAATGCGACTCCATGTCACTCACTGGCATCCTCTCCATACTACCGTTGTTATTGCTATCCGGCCGTTCCATACTGATGCTGATATTTCCGGACCGCGGCGCCTCGGGTATACTTGTCAACGCCGCTGTGGTGGAGGTGAAGCTCTTCAACAATAGCGCTTTGGCCAAGGGCGGAGGGTGGCACAGCAGACGACCTGGTACTATGTTGCCGTTTTAATTGCTGTTGCTTGAGTTTGATTGCTGAAGTTTATTATACTCATGCTGCTGCTTCTTCTCTTTGTACCAATCATCTTTCTACAGGTACTGATTATAATTATCCGGATCATGATTGTACGCTTTATGCAGATGTAGAAGGTTCTGATCATTGTTGGATTGAAGTTGATACTCATACTGATTATTTTGAAACTGATTCTGCTCATACCAATCCTAGCGATTAAGCTGCCGATGATTCCTCTGATCCTGCTTGACCTGCGTTTTGTCAATGGCAAACAACACCAACTTATTCACTTCATTCCCTGATGCACCGCTACCGTCCATCATCATGAAATCTTCCGATTCCAAAATGATGCTGCAGCAATATGTTTAATAAGCCGTTGCACTCCAGACAAAGGGCATGCCTTTAGCATTGACAGGGGCGTAGTTGGCCGTTATTGCTACTGCTATTGTAGTTATTGCCATTATTGATGTATGGGACTGGGCAAGGATCCGTTNGGGAAGATGCAACCCTGGGGAGTATGATTGCCACTATGAAGTGGTTGTCGACGTTGGATGGGTCCACAAGCTCAGTCGATTGGCACTTTGTTGAGAAGGCAATACACTGAGATCAGCAGCAAACGAAACGACAAGGGATTGCTTGAGGAATGACGCCTTGTATGACATGAACATAACACTCACACGACGGCGATATTCATGCGCACTTTGATGTAGTGCACCATCTGGCTGTATGGCTATGACCATTTCTCAGCCAGTTCTGCCATGAGTCTCCATTCAGCACTCATTGCCTCCCTCCCTAAAATTCTGTTGACGGAGTGCACAGGTAGAGTGAAGTCCTTCCTGTGTTCTTGGCAAGGGCGCATGTACTTGTCCTTCTTCTCCTCCTCCTGCGAAGCAATGACTTTTTCATAGTATTTGTTTCGGTAGGAACATGTATCTGGGTTGGTGATGCACACATCAAAGATTCAGTAGCGCTGGCGAGCCCAGAAGCCCTAGCATGTGACATCTCCACAATTGCCATCTGTGGTCTTATTGGTGGGAAGTTGTTGTTATGTCGGTCCCTTGGCTGACTGTTGCTGTCGCTGCTGCTGCGTTGGCTTCTTGTTGGCATATAGATTGGGCACAGTTGGTTACTGAATGGGGGGAGGGTTGTTGCGTGAATTACGCTGCTCTCCTGCCGCCGCAATTACCCTCTTCCTTCTTCGCTGCTATGGATGCAAGGTTCACATGATACAGTGGAAAGGGTGGACACAAGGCCACAGAGGTAGTTTCATTTGCTGGCCACATCTTCATGGTGGATGATGACCAGGGCTCTTATTTTACAGGAGAGGGTGTGGTCAATGGTCATCGGCGCGCCACAACTATTACAGTGATGTGGCATGTCAAGTGGTTTGAGGTTCTATTAGAGGTGGAGGTTGTCCTGAACCTCATCCTTCGAAAGAAAGTTGCCACACAGCCTGTTGGGGATGGTATTGTCCCAAATCCTGGCCTTGCACGCCCTGTTGAAGTATCGCTCAGTTGCAGGCTCATCCTGTCCAATTGCACCGAACCAACTCAAATGAACTTTAGCACGTACGGACTCTACCACAGACTCTAGCACAGTCTCTTGTACAGATTCTCGTGCGGACTCTCACACAGAATCCTATATGATTTCTTTATCTGTATTTATCAAAGTGGAACCCGAGAGCTTGTGTTCCAAGAGATTTGGTGGTTTGTAATTGTCAATCCAAAACAAATATCAATAAATCTCGAAACAGGTCTGCCTAAGCCTGAATTACTTACAGAAGAGGTCTCAGATCAGAGATATGAACATCGAACTATCTCATCGGAACAAAGACAAACCACTCAAGCGAGGTTATAGCCATCTTATATTGATCAATGGTAATACACTGATCACATACGTACACTGATCAGTAAACACTGATCGCATACACTGATTTGCATATGCTGGTCAGCACCAAGCATACGCTCGGTATACTCCAAGGGTATATGGATCTATATAAGGAGCCATACATGGATCTATGAATATATATATGTATGGTTCTATGCATTGATAGAAGCAATGTAACACATACACATATCCGCATAATCTGATTACCATCAGCTGGTCGGCATATGCTGATTGGTATATGTTGATCAACATGCGCCAATCAGCACTGGGTGCACGTTTGGCATACGTGAATCGGTGTACAAGGCATTGATTGATAAAGATTGGACGTCAAAAGGAAATAAGAAATGATAGATAGATTTATCTATAAGTACAGATTTATGCATAGACCCATGCATTGATCAACGTATGGATTTCTGTATGGATCTTTGCATGGATCCATGCATGGATCTATGCACTGATTGGCATGCGCTGATCGGTATACACCTATTGCATACGTTCATCGACATATACTGATCAGCACTGAGCCTAGACATACGCTCGGTGTATGCAGATCATGGTATACTGCATTGAGGGAGGTGAAAAGGAACTATGACATGTCAGATAGATATATCCATTGGTCTATGGAGCTAATCACAGATCTATGTATAGATTCATGCATGGATCTATGCATGGATCTATGCATTGATCTATGCATGGATCTGTGTATGGATCGATGCATGGATCTATGCATGGATTTATGAATGGGTCTATGCATTAATAGAAGCAATGTAATATTTGATATGCATCTGCGTATGGCTTTCATTGGTATTGTTCTACCAAAGAAGCTCGTGATGTTGTGCAGAAGAAGATCATGAATACCCTTTCATCGTGAATGATGATGGTAAGTAGCGGGGAGCAAAAGAAAGAGAAAAATTGAGACTCTAGGAAGAAGATACGTTTTGCAGGATCTCCATGGCAAGAGCTTTCCAATCAACGGTGGTATTGCGGCAGCCTCTTGATTGGATGGAGAGAACAGATGATATTGTGATTGAATGATGATGATGATGGCAGCGCATTGCCGGGTGGTTCCGGCAGATTCCAGCCCGTTTCTCAAGCCACAAGTTGGTAAAAAGGACACCATTGAAGGCTGTGAACGGTCGAGAGAGGTAAATGCATGGCAGGGATAGATGCGTTGCGCGAAAGCCATTCAAAAACATCAATCGGCCTGCTCGGAGCGAAGAGGTTTCGTTTTGATATACAAAGTAGAAATCTAATGATTCTGTGCGGTATCGTAGCTTTTGTGCGCGTGTGCTTGCTGCGTGTCCTTTGTTTGTTGTTTGTTTGTAGTGCGGGAGACACGAAACGGCTCTTTTGGTACTGCAAATAGCAAAGAACACTGTCGTCTCGCTCCTACCTCGCTCTACAGCAAACCAGCTAGCCATCGATTGAATGATTTTTCATCCACCCACCACTCCCTAGAGATTTCGTATAAACAGAACTTTCAGGGAGTCTAAACCTTAAAGTTTTAGCAGAAAGCCCAATTCGTTTGCAAATTGAACCGTTCCTGGACCGTTCCTGAACCGTTCCTGAACCGTTCCTGAACTGTTCCTGTGCCGTTCCCGAGCGTTCCTGTACCGTTCTCGAGCGTTCCTGAAACGTTCCATACTGTGATACGACAAAGACAAGAGAACCGAAAAAATCGTGATATAACCGTCATAGAAAAAATCACGTGACAGGCAATTGGAAGTTTCCGATGATTGAACGCAGCCCAATTTCCCAACGCACCTCAAAGCTGTTAGCGTGATTGATTACGAGAAACATCTTGATTGACAAGAGTGACACTCGTATCTTGTGTCGCCAATATTTCCAATGCCACTTGAAGTTAGATTCCAACCGTTACTCGCTTTAATGTAGAAGGGAGAATCCTTTCTTTCAAATATCGCCATTCTTGTCAAACTATATTAATTGAGAAAGGCCCAACAATATCTCTCCTGTAACATTTTCGTGGACTTTTCATCATGGCAATATAAATCTCGCCAATATGTTACCAAAATCATTGCTGGCCCGTGTCTTCCAGTGATGTCCACGTGAAACCTGAGATGACGGCCGACACGTGCAAACGCAACGTCAGCAAATTGTCATTCCTCGTCTACCTCATATCATCTACCACGCTAGATCAATTAATCTCTAGCCACTTCTTTCATCAACTCTATCCAATCGATTGCCTCAGCTGCAATTACCTACCATCTGCTTTACAAGATGGCTGCTTCTTGGTCAATTTCTACACATGTCACCCTAATGACAGGTACTTCCACGCTTTCCACAAACGATATTGGCTTGAGTACCATCCTACATCCAAAGCACCTAACCCTCATTGCAAAAGATCCACCCATCTCATACGCCCTACTAGGCAGTCACATGCCTTTGCAGTGGCTGAGGGTCTCAGGCCATTCTGCCAATGGGTTTGCATCACCAACGCTGATACTTACATCTCGCATGGAGGTTTGCATCATGACCTGCTTTCGGGATAGTTCAGTGCGCTTCATGGAGTCGGCGAGCTTTTGGAGCTGGTCGTTGTGGGTTTGCTGCTGCTGTTGTTGTTGGAGATGGTGTTGTTGGGATGCCTCGTTATCATGATGGGAAATAGTAGCATGGGGACTAGAGTGTGAAAATGTTTGAATTATTTTATGATGTTACTTCAACCCTTACTCACCAACAGCTCGAAAAGTTTGAAAAACACCATACTTTGTGTTGCCTTGTTCAATTGAATTGACAATGGTTCAATGAATATCGGTCGTCATTGACTAGTCCTTAGATAGAGGGAAAGCTAAACGTGATTACTATTTATATGCTCGGATGCTATAGTATTGAGTTAACTTTGATGGCCCATATGGTACTTTCCTAAGGTATACAACTAGAGATATCGCTAGCTTTAGAGGCAAGAATTGGCCGATTTTGCGTCCCTTGACTTCAGCGAGTGATGCTGAAATGAAATAATTAAAACCATCCCTGGGTATATCATCACCAATGAACTCAGCGTCAAATTTTGATTCTAGTACAACTCAACAACTTTTATCTTAGTCCTATTATTGTGGGAGAGCAACGGGGTCGTTGACAGCAACTTTGCTTGCTATAAGCCCGTTTTTACTACATACGCCAGATAGCACATAGCTCCCTAATGACTCACCGGATTAGGTAAGGGTTAACAGACACATTGCCATATTCCAGGTCCTTGTCAGGTTGTCAGGTTGTGTTGACAGGTTGTATTGCCACGGCGCGTTGTCAGATCACATTGCCAGAATGTAAGGCCCAACATTACGGTGGACTTGGACTTGGATGTGGATGTGGAATTTCTACGTTGGTGTCAAAATGCAATTTGCCTACAATTTCCACGTGAAAATAAGATTTTGATTATTTTTTTATGGAGGAAGAAATCCACAAAACTAGTGATACGCCCAATTGTGGTCCCAAGCATGCAAGTATTAGCACTCTCCTCTACCAGGACAGGAAATATATTGTTGCTGGAGGTAACATCACAAGGATTATTTTGGAGAGAGTAACGGCTGGAACTTTTGCGCTCATCATGGGACAGATGCTGAGAGCAAGATCACAAGAATATACTCGCAAAGCAAAAAAGATGATAATCACTTTATGCGACGCTATCAACGCAGGAATTTTCGAGCAGTACAAAACTCAAGTTGTCTATAAATCTGGGAAGAAGATTGGTAACTTGATTTATGTTAATGTCATTTGATTCCAAATGTGTAAATGGGAAATCTGGTATGGAAAGGCAGCAATAAGAGATGATACAGATAATGGCAAATCTGTGCCGGTGACAACTCCAACTTCACACAAAAATGAGCCAGGAGCCAGAAGGAGACAAAGTGGATGACAGGGGAGTAAAGCAAGATGTGGCGCAATTGAGGAAGGAATTAGGTTTTATTCCTCCTTCCAAACTTACTTGTTCACATCGCATGCCTCATCTTTATAACTAGAGGACCTCTCACTGATCCTGATTTCCAGGTTGATATCATGAACCTAGATTTTTTTGTCATGCCAAGAAGCAACGGCACAGGCAAACCAAAGGGTTGCGCTTGTGAGGATTTCCATGAAGCAAAAGAGAAGGCCGCTTAACAAGATCATCAGCTTGGTATAAGAAATCAAGGAATGAGATTCGCGCCCGGGGCTTATAATCAAAAGGATTTGACCATGGTGACCCAGCAATAGGCAAAAGTGTCAATTCAGAAATTCCAGGGTAAGGTTGCTCAACTTATGGAAGTCCTGAAGTTCAAGCAAGATTTAGTCGGCCCAGCTATTCAAATGGCTGAGATGTAGCTCAAGATGATCAGCAAATACAAGGTAATGGCAAATTATGAGACAGAAAAGATTTTTTTGGCTGAAGTCTCAAGCGTTGACGCTAGTCTTGCCAACTTCAGACAATCATGGCGGGTTTCAACTTGCAGTGCCAAGCCTGAAGCCTTTCTCAAGCATAGATACTATACGACAATGGGAATTGAGTCTTCAAAGTACAAAAGGCTGGAGGTGTCCTTCGATGGAGATGTACAGAATGGATCTAGCAAGCAGATGCACATTCCATCTGACCAAGACAAACAGAAGCAGGATGAGAATTCCTTGTTGGAAGAGAGCGTAGAGAAAGAAAACAGCATAGAAGAAGAAGAAGAAGAGTGGACAGTTAGTTGAGGGTGTTACAGTTGTCATACCATAGTTTTGAAAATGAAGTTTAAGCTAGCAATATATGACACTTGAAATAGAACAATGTATGTGTGTGACTAGAATATACAGATGAGAAACTGTCATCATTATTGTTAGGTATGCCAGATTACAGTGTAGTTTACGTAGGAATTTGTTATTGGGGGGATTTTTTGGTGTTACTCTCTCACTAGCTTTTGATAGAATACAAAATAGGCCGGCAAACAACGACTATAAAAAGCTAGTAGCCGCAAATTGTTCGACAAATATATTAGTTTCTGGTGAAGGACCCACACCAGAAAAATCAATACCTCGAAGAGGAAGTCATGAAAGAAATGAGAGCTGAGATGGACAACAGGGGTTCTTGACAACGGAATGTAAGGCAAGTGAGATAACTGCTGCCACCGCAAGCATGTCAAAACAATTATCCTGGACTCTTTGGAGCAAACTGATCTATGCAAAACAGCCTCCGTCACTGTCACAGCCAAATTCAATGAAGACGCAAGGCATGGCAGATATGCTGCTTTTTGTTGGAGAATGAAAATGATGATTAGTGTAACGCCCAGATGAAAGTTGGTGACAGCGGTGTTGATTGTTTGGTAGCAGCAGATTTGAAAGAAAAGTGGTAATTGATGCTGGAGCGTGCTCAAAAGGGATTTCTGAAGGAGTGGAAAAGAGGCAACTGAAAGTTGGATAACACAACAAGTTCCTCCACCTTTTGCCCAATGGGGTTGGTCATTTGGTTCCATGACCAGTTTTCAGCTGATACAGAACTGGTTCATTGATGATTCGAAGAGGAACATTCCTCTGATCTTCACTTTAGATAGCAAGAACGTCAATTTTTTGAAGAGAGGTAATCAGATCCATGGTGAGATGGTATCTTTCATGCGAGTAGTTAAAATGGAAACAAGAGAGAAAGACATCTGGATCAAACATACTTCGTCTGGGATTACAGGAGTGTAAAGCGCAAGTGGGATGCTATTCATGAAGACTTCAGCGTCGAATATTGCAAAATCAAGAGAAAGAAAGAGCTAAGATGGTCAATGGTCTATTCCAAAATGTCCAGTGCAAATGCATTCAATAACCTGAAGCACAAGGCAAATAATTGAGGCACAGCTTAGGGTTCTTGTTATGTTTGAATTTAATTTATTTTCAGTCTTTAACTTTTTAACATAAATATCTCTCTCCTACGAATGACAAGAGACCCAAAAGGAATTGTTCTTGGTGTCTATGCGGGTAGCACAAAAAAGGTGTACAATATCAAGAGATTGTTGCCTATCCATGTTGTGTTCGTATGTAGTGAGTGATATATCATACATGATGTGGGATCCCAAAAACATTATTTAGTATCTTACTGATGTCTTGGTATTGCCATTCAGGTAATCGTGTTAATTCTGACTTCAGACGAGTGTTGATGGACGCAAACTCCTTTCGTGCCCTTCCCCCAAGCGCCCCTCGCAGACTTCAGCAATGAGAATGAGGGACGGAATCCAACATGTAGGTATACGTACATATTTATTGGTGAAAGTGGTATACCATACCGCAAGTAGACAATATTACGGCCAATGTATGAAATGGGGTGTGGCCTCTTTGAAAGGGCCAGATAATTTCACCCCTCTCAAATATGATATCAAGATGTTCCACAAGCTTAGATCTTTAAAAAACAAGCTAAGCTTCCATACAACCTGAATCTTACATTCACCTGTGCCTCCTTCTTCTCTAACATCTCCTACAGCTTCATATCTATTATTTCAATTCTCCTTGCTGTCTATACCACTGAACTTGCCGTCCAACCAATCATCTTAATCATCATCCTTGGTCTTGTCATCCTCTTTGTCTAGTTCTTTGCATGTAACTCCCAACCTTGTATTTTGATTGTCAATGCCAATCAACAAAGTGTCATATGTGCAGATTTTAGTTGGTGACAAAATTCAATGGAGTGCTTGTGGGATACCAATTTCCTCCAGGTCTCCAAGGTCACCTTCTCAAGTGCTGGTGGGAACCTCAATGCCACTCCATAGCTTATCTAAATCTAAACCATCAACTTGAAGTAGCATGGTATGTGCAATACACATCGAATTAGCCAAATTTTATCAACAGACTCAATCTTGTGAAGACAAATGCCAGTCTTCATAATCCTCCACCAACCTTTGAAAATTTCAAAGGTACGCTCCACATCCTTCAGTATAGATTCAAGCCACTTGGACCAATGGATTTTGTCTCTATGCTCAGTGTTTTCGAATGGTCGTACAGTTACCTTCCAATCATGGTACCCATTATCTACAACAATCCATATACCTTGGTATTTCACCTTCACAATATCATCTTCTCGTCTTTCCAGCAACTCAAAAGTATAATCTTGTAGAATGTCTCCATGCTTGATGTCTTTGTCTCTGATAAAAAGGTCAAATAGAACGAGAGTATTACCATCCCATGATCCAAAATGAACTATTGCAGTTCAAAGTATCTGGTGACGGTGATTGATGGTGGTACTGAATGTTTGAGTTGCGTGTTTTGCTTTGGCGCCTAAATGTACTCTCCAAAGACACTGAATACAATATTTATGAATAACACTAGTTGCATCCCTAGATGCAGGAGTTCCAGGCATACCAGCAAGCTCAAACTCTATCACGTGCTGTTCAATATTTTCAGCTGTTAAGGGTGTATACATTTATTTATCATACAAAATTGTACTCCCAACTGTGATGAACTGATGAAAAAAATCCTATGAACCTCTTCAGATATTCCTGTGGCTTCCTCCAAGTCGTCAAATGTAAATCCTCGTCCAAGATATCGGAAGGACCCCAAAATTAACAGTTCAAGGGGCGATGCCTTTTTACCTGTAGCATCCGTTCCTGACCATCGAGGAAACCAGTCTCCTTC
>JALLAS010000635.1:0-12086 GCA_036939415.1 Detonula confervacea | reverse complement strand
ATTCCTACATACGTACGTATTGTACGTAGGACTTCAGACAGGATCTTGCAGGCCACCAGATAGACCCACCACCGACCGGCTTCAAAATTCGTGCCGCCGTCAAGAAATCAGCGGCACGCAAAGTCTAACGGCTAGCAGTACGAAGTACGATATAGTATGATATAGCTATCAGTAACGCCAACGACAAAGCTCACAATCATTGCCTCTCGTGCGTCGTCTATTGCTTCGTCCGTTTCAATTGATTGGTAGTGTTGGCGGCGACATCGATCGGCTTGCGCTGGTGTGGCGCATTGAGTACGAAATCGTCATCCCTGATCATTGCCGCAGTTTTCTGTTAGGCGGGATTAATACCACAGCACCACCACCCCGCCCCTGCTTTTCGAATATTGGCAATCCATATTTTGCATCTCGTCTTCGCCCATAGATATCATGTCCGCGGGCTATGCAGAGCGATTGTCGGAATATCCCAATAAGGTAAGTAAATGGAGAAGCAAGGAGGGTGTGGGAGTGGAAATTCATCAATGTCATTGGTGTGCAAAATGCATAATGCTTGCCATTGGTTCTCCGATTGGCGCTGCGTTTTTTTGCGGAATGGTTTTTGAATGATCATTTGCAGCTAGCTCTCGTCATACCATATTGAATACTGAACGCCTCAAAGTCAGAATCAATGCTGAAAGGAACAGAATGAAAATGGTCTCTGCAAAATGCAAACTCATTCTGACTCCCATATTGCCAAAATCCGCACCATTTTTTTTCAGGGAGTCTGCGGCCTTCCCGAAAGCTACGACTCGCAACGAGCCTTCAATGTCAAACTGGATAGACTCGCCCAACTAATCCAACAATCAAAGTACACTGTCGTATTGACCGGAGCGGGTATATCAACGAGTGCCGGTATTCCGGATTTTCGAGGTCCATCGGGTATATGGACTCGGGAGCAGCAGGAACGGAAAAGGAGAAAGAAGAACAACAGCGAAAAGGTAGTGGACTGCGTAGACAAAGCTTCGGAATGCTCTGACACAGCTGAAAATGCAAAATTGTCTCCCAACAGCAGTCGGAAAAGAAAGGAAACGGAGCAACAACCCACCAAAAAGTTTATCTCGTTTGAGAATGCACTGCCCACATACACCCACAAAGCACTCAGTCACTTGATACTTCATCCTCCTCTGAACACCACTCAATCATTGGGGGATGAAAAAAGGGACACCAATGACACCATCGAAAATACCAACAGCAACGGCAAAGCTCATAGAAAATATCTGCATCACGTTGTCACGCAAAATGTAGATGGGCTGCACCGCAAAACCAACCTCCCGCGCGACAACATGTCCATACTGCACGGATGCATCTTCACGGAAATATGCGACACCTGCAATACCGACCATGTTCGTAAACACGAAATACAATCCATTGGTCTGAAGCACACGGGACGGAATTGCACTCTGGGAGGTTCTCCTGTGGGATCGTGTCCGGGAAAATTGAAGGATACGTTACTAGATTGGGAGGATGATTTGCCCGAAATAGATTGGGCGAAGGCACAGGAAGAATGCTACAAGGCCGATTTAGTTTTATGTTTGGGAACCAGTTTGCGGATTGAGCCCGCGGCGAGCTTGTGCACATATCCGACTTATCCTGCCTCTGTCAGCAAGAAAAAGAAGGGGAGGAAGAAGAGAAAGCCCAGGACAAAGTTGGGATATGCTATTGTCAACTTGCAACAGACTCCGTATGATGATGGGGCAGCATTGGTTTTGCGTGGGAAGGTAGACGATGTCATGAAAGGCGTTATGGGGAGGTTGGGTTACAATGACAACTGGGAGGCGACATAATATGAACCCATTGTGATTGATGATTGATTTTATCACGTGTGGATTCAAAGCGACGAAGAGGGGCCTGTAGTTAGAAGAATCTGCTGGTTGGTGCAAAACTTACACTGATTGCCCAGACCTTTTTTCATAGTATATTTATTGTTTCATAAACAAATTCCATTGAATGTTACACTGTGTTGGACAATAACAGCTATAGGAAAGAGATTCAGATGAAAGCAGTTCATGTTGTGATCATACATATGGTTGAAGCAAGAAGCTTGGATACCAAGATCGGNTCATACATATGGTTGAAGCAAGAAGCTTGGATACCATGTCTCAGAATCTTGTTTTGGATAATGATATGATCTTGCACAGAAGTAGGCTGAAATAACACTGCTGGGAACATTCAGTGAATTTTAAGTGTTTCTTGCTCAACTCACTTGTCACAGATGATTTAGACTATCTTTGCGACATCATCACTGTTAGACACTGATGTATCTGTTGGAGAATCTGGTGGCTCTTCACCAGCAGCATCCTTGGTCGGCAGCTTTGCTGCTTCAATATTCTGAGGAGCTAGAGGGTCACCTGATTTTGGGAACACTGTGCTTTGAGGTTTTATTCTCGAAGGAATCTTGGCCGCAAGCGCATCATTTTCATTGATCATCCTACTCGCAATCCCGTGCCCCTCATCCTCCCATCTTCTCCTATTTTCCAAGGCATAATCTAAATACTCGCTTGCGGCTGATCCGAAGACGCCGCATTCTTTGAGCTTTTTGGCCAAAGGTATTATATAAAAGTCAAAGAAGCCAATTTCGCCGCCATACCAATTATCACGCGGGTCGGACGCTCCTCTCCCCTCCCGGTATCCCTTGGACAGCTCCGAGTACAATCGTTTATTCCACTTCTTGAATGTTTCCCAATGTTGCATAGTGTGAGCGACATCCGATGCTTGCATGATCTGTTCAAAGACGAGTGTCGCCTTTAAGCTGCGGAGGCTGACATCGCCTACGCTGCTGCTGGTGCTTCCATCCATGCCATTGTGGCAAGAGGACTGCGAAGGATGAAAGGCTTTTTGCCATCTGTTCTTGCCTATCTTTGAACGTTCCTTGTCTGCAATGTCTGTGGCAAGGACAGTGTTGACGAGAAGCTGCTTAAACCGTCGCATTTCAGCTCCATTGACAAATATTAATGACTGCAGCTCACGGAAACGCTCCTCCATGAGAATATTCCATGCTACTGTGATTGATCGTTTTTCAGCCACACTTCTATTGTCAAACTCAGCCGCGAGAGGATCGTTTTCTTTTACTAGTTGCGCATTGGGCACCCCTTGATGGTCAACATCATGTACAAGTGAGGAAAATACGACCACGAACTGTGCCAGGGGATCAGCACTAATTCCAAAAGTACGAGCAGCAACAGATGCAATGTCCTCTTCTTCATCTTCAAACGTGGTGCAGACCCTATTGAGAAGCTTGTTCGCTGACATGGTGACATGACTAGCATGATCAAAGTTATGGAAAGGCACATCTCGGTACATTGAAGCTATCCTTGCCACATACTCCAAAAGTTCAATCTGAGCCTCAGAGCTAATGGCTACATCACTTGACACACCATAGTAATCATCGCGATACGCTACATCGGGGAACATGATCCTCTCTGACAGCTTTTCCAAAAATGACAGGTTCTTATCCTCCTTAGTCGGAATAAACTGATCCAACAAATCATCTGCTGGGGCGTGGGCGTTGCGATTGTCAACAATCTTCAACAGGAAGGATTCGAGGATTGCTGCATTCCATCGGATCAGCCGTTCCTTGGCAACTAGGCTGTCGTTGTCGATGCCAATGCATTTCCATGATTGACGTAACGCCCGGTCCAGTGATACAGTGGGAACACTTCCCTCAGAAGGCATGCTGCTAGTTTCATTATTCATGCTTTGGCGAAGGCTGCCATGCATGGATGGCCTGCGTCGATTGGGTTGTAGCCAGTAAGTGTGGATGCTGCCCTTTCCTTTTGCCGAGACTGGCCCATCCCTTGGAGTGAGCCAGTGTCCCTTGCCGGCCTCATTGAGTAAGTCAGCCGTGCTTTGTGACACTTGTATCATATTTTTCTCCCCCGTGCTCTCCATTCGGGAAGCCTGGATTGATCAGAGAAATAGGGTGAGCACAATTTTTGCATTTTGACATAGCGGTTGATGATAAATCAATTCCAAATTGCTCACCACATTGATTGTATCCCCAAACAGCTGAAACCTTGACTTCTCCCCTCTCAAAACCCCAGCAGTCACAGGGCCGCTGTGCAGACCAAACCTCATCCCCAAGCTAGCTGTCCCCGGACCTAAATTCGCTTCCAGCCTTTTTGTGAGAACGTTAAACTTAAGCAAACAACGGACGGCATATTTTGCAATGACGATGGCATGATCATCACGAGGGTCTGGCAGGCCTGTCACGGCAACGTAACAGTCACCGACCGTTTCAACCTTGAAGACGCCTAGTTTGCGGGCTTCGATGTCAAACTCGCGGTAGACAGTTTCTAGGAGGCGGAATACTTGGGAAGGCTCTCGCTCGGAGCTGTAAAATGATTGTTAGTGAGCACATTATTTGCAAGCAGCTAAAAGAATGACGGAAAAATAAACTGCGAAAAAAATGATCGTCTTACCACCACGCCGTAAATCCCTCAATATCTGCTAACATCACTGTAGTCTTCTCAAACACCTCAGCAATTGGTTCCATTTCCCCAATTTCTGTACACAAATTATAATCATACTCCCTGCTGGGCATGGGATGTGTCAAAAATCTCTTCAATTGAGTTGCTGGAGTATCAACAAAGTCAGATACCTTTGACTTCAGCCCCTTTCTGCGTGTGGTCACGGCGCACGATTTTAAGTCTGCAGCCCCACTGTTGACCATCCCAGGTAGTTCCTCGTCATATTCTTGGGTAGAGTTCTTAGTTTTTGTTGCATCGCCACTCACAGCGCGGGGTGGGCCATCAGTTCGATTCCTTCGATTTTCACCAAACAAGTTATCCCTCACAAATTGGGGATATAATGAGTGTACAATTCTTGCAGAGCGAGCAGCGCTTCGCACAACGACTCTTTGGCGATGGCTAAGGGGACGAAAATGGAATAGAATGAGAATGAGTATCTGGCCCCTATCATAAGACGGGAAAATTGAATATGAAATAGCAAACACCAAAGGTAGAAACTCACTTGACAAAGTAGTCATAAACAAAGAAAACTATCACCGAAAGGAAGAAGAAGCACGCTGCAATGATTGACAAAAACATTGGCTGCTGCGATATGCCATTGCTATAACACATCAGATCATTGTGGGGATAAATCTCAAACGAGTATGTGACACTGTCCCCGGAAAAGGAATATTCGTAACTTTGCTGCATTTCCCAGTGGGCGTTCTCTGATAATCTTTCTGATCCGGCAAATGTGGCCCCAGTGCTACCCACAATGTAGGAGGCTACTCGGGATCGAACACTTCCATCTGGTAGTCTCAATTTCGATTCTACAACCACATATATATCATGGCTGCTGTCTCCATGAGCTCCGTATCCATGGTTCGTATTTTTGAAAATATCCTCCCACGAGAAAACTTCTGCCACGACACCTGAAATTTTAGCTGTACCATTGGATTTTAACGGAGAGGCATCATAAACGGGGTAGAAAATCGCAGAGCAGACGCCATCCCCGGATGATTCCTCTGTCCCTGACGGTTTGCCAGAGCCTATGTAATCATGTCCAGAATGTTTGGAAGGAGCAAGATCTGGCTTTCCCGATAAAATTATTGGATCTTTGTGCGGAACGGGGTTGATATTAATGGGTAAGAGGGTGCCGCTGCAAGGAATCAACTCTGTTGATGCCACGGGGATATCTTGCATGTCAGCATGGGTAGTTAAAGACCGTCTCCCATGAACATGATTCATTTCTTCCGCCTCTTTGTTCCGATTTAGGAGACGATCAATCGACGATTTGTACGGCAGATGTGAGTAGTAATCCCACATTATCCCCTCTTTCATCATTTCCACCGGTGCAATCTGCCATGCGGGAACACGAAGCGTCGAAGTCTCGGTTGATTCCTGCAGGTCTCTGAAACCAGAGTTCTCCCCCTCCAAGTTGTTGTTATCGCTACTGTAGCGTATACCACCAGCAACATCCTCCTTCACATGCGCCAAAGCATGGTCAGCAGCATATGCCTCCCATTCTACAGCCCCCTGATCTTCCCAAAGAAGGGGGGCGAACACGGCTGCGCGGGAAAGAGACGCGCCTAACATTGCCGAGCCGATCATGTCATGTCCTGGCAAGGTAACTTGCGGCCACTGCGTTTTCCAATCAATGGTATCATCTTCCAGCATGTTCTCAGCAACACATGACATGGTCGAAGGACTCAACATAACCCTGGGGTTGTGATTAGCGTACCCCTCTTCTTTCTGCTTCCCCAAAACGCCAGTAAATATGTTGCTAAGCGCCTTGGTACCCGATGCCTTCTGTTCGAGGGACTTGACAGTATCGTCAATGAGCATTGTGGATATTTCGATAAAGTTGTGTTGAATCACTTCGGCCTCCATTCGATGGAAAAAGGTGTAGGTTAAGACTGTCACGATTACTGATACCACTGAGTTTTTCACAATGGATATGAGGGGAAAGAGGTCATGAGTTTGGAAGGTCAAATGCAAAAAAATCTCAAAATAATACCATATCACAGGACCAAGAAACACTCCCAGAAAATAGCACTGAAAAGAAAAAGTCTCCCCCTCCAGTTATTTCTTGAACCAGGTCTGAACCTCACAAAACAGGTATTTCTTCCTCTCCCAAAAATAAAAGATCTCCCCCATGTTCACAGTGAGACCTCGTTTGACAAAGCTATCAACACAAGAGCGGCAAGGTTGATGCCTGAAGCCTGAAGTATCTAATTCAAAGCTTTTGCAGATTTCATTCCTTTGATAATCCCCCTCTCCCTAAAAATACCTCATGATGAATCCTTGTAGAAAAAAGTCAATTCGCTGATTCTGATATCTTCGTGAGCCCCTTGCCTTGATAGGGATGCGCGTGTAGCTGTACGTCCAAAGCATGGCACAAACTCTAGACACAGATCTTATTTCCTCTGCGGCCAGACCTGAACCTTGTAGAAAGTCAAAACGGGTATTTGTTCTGGGAGTTTCCCAGGAAGAATGGCTCTGCTCAATATCCACGATGAAGCCTCGTTTGACAGAGCTATCAAAACAGCAGCAGCCTTTCCCAAGGCCCCATACAACTGTTTTCAGATTTCATGACTTTGACTTAGGTGTGAACAAAGCCCCCAGCCACCCCAAGAACCTGTCATGCCAACAAAAAATGCAGAGGCTGGTTCCTCCGCATAATTTGAAAAGACAATCATCCCCATCTCCCTAAAAAAATACCTCATCATAAATTCATCTAAGAATCAAATCACTGTATCTGACACCCTCGTGAGCCCCTTTTGCCGTATGAGGACTGTACGCCCCAATTTTGAAACAGGTTTCCGACAAATAAACCTCATTTCCCTCATACATAGCCTTGGGCAATACTTACCTCTGATTTGTGGCAACCATTCCATGACAACAACAGTCAAAAGCAATACCATCAACAACATGACAAATCACCAAACAAAATTATCAAACTACTCACCAACAAACGTGATGACCATAATAATCCTCATCGCCCAAACGCTCCTGCTCGCCCTCAAATACGCCGTACCCCCCACCTCCGCCACCAACTCCGTATCCTCGTGCTCCTTATTCCTCCTCCCCCCGTTGCCGTTGCCGTTGCCGCCGTCGATGCCGCCGTCATTCCTCCCTCCGGCCTCGGAATCGTCCATGCGCGAGGAGCAGTGGACGCCGTCGCGGCGGGAGTCGGAGAGGTCGACGCTGCCGTGGATGGAGTTCAAAGAGGCTCCCATGCCGCCGATGCCGCCGGAATTGTTGGAGGCGGCGCGCGCGAACGTTTCGGAGGGGGGGCGCATCGAATTCTGCGGCGGCGGCAGCCCCTCGTCTCGGGGGGAATTGTTGTTGTTGCGATTGTAGTTGTTGTTGTTGCTGTTGTTGTCGTCGTCGTCGTCGTCGTTCGTGGGGGAATCGGCCGTCTTCTCCTTGATCTTGTAATCCATCTGCACCAACGGGTTGATATTATTATTATTGCCGCCGCCGCCGCCGCGAGCGCTCCTATTCGATCGATTCGACCGCCCCCGCTTCAAAACGGGGCTTCGTCGTTCCTCCTCCGCGGCCTCGCAATCCCCTTCCTGCACGCGAACGTCGGGCAGCGACTGCTGGCGCGCGCTTTGGAAGGAGGCAGTCAGCACCTGGAATCCCGTCATGGTATCGCCGGCGCCGCCGGAGGCCCGGCGGGGTCGCCACGACGGTCGTCGTCCCCCGCCCCCCGAACCGGAGGAGCGATCGGATCGGTGGCTCTCGTCGCTGAGCCTCCTGCGGGTCTTTCGCAGTATTCCCATGGGGTTGCCGCCGATGCCGCCGATGCCCTTGCTCGAGCCGCCGCGGCGGCCGTTCTCGCGAAAGCCCGGATTATCCGAAACGTCCCCGTCCCCCCCTCCGTCCACGTGGACGATCCGCGGCTGCACCGACCGGTTGGAATTCCTTCGGATCGTTTTGAACACGGGCGGTATCATCGCGGCGGATTTGGGATCCGCCCCCGCGGCGGCGGTCTCGTCGTCGGCGGCGGCGGCGGAGGAGGGGGTCGCGTCGTTGTTGTCGATGCGACGCCGGGAATTCCTTCGGGCGGCAGCGGCATTATTCGAGGTTCCTCCCCGGCCGCCGGAGCGGTCGCTGCCGTTCACCTCGCTGCCGCTCCGATTCGAGCTGCCGAACTGACTGCTGTCGTCCAAGGAGGCGGGTAGTGTGTTGCCGCCGCTGTTGCCGTTGCCGCCGCCGCCGCCGTTACCGCTACTATTGCCGCCATTCCCGTTCGCGAGGCCGCGATGTATCGGTATCGGAGCGCTCCCCACCCTCCCCCCGCCGATCCTCCTTCCGTCCTGCACGGCCAGCATGTCGTCGAAGCTGGTCAACAGGGCGGCCCTGTCGAAGTGGTTGGAGCCCCAGCTGACGTCCAACAGTATGCTGCTCTCGTCGCTGATGGCGGCGCTAATGTTGCTGGAATTGTTGTTGTTGTTACTGTTGTTGGTATTGTTGTTGGCGGCGGCGGCGGCGAGCTCCTCGGCCTCCCGGGCGCGGACCCTGGCGGTCTCCTCGAAGACGTCGCTCATGCTCAAGGAGTTGTGGAGCTCTCCCCTGCTGGCCGCCTTGGACCGCGGTGCCGCTTTATTATTATTCGCGGAGCCTCCTCCTCCTCCTCCTTTCGAGGAGGAGGGGCCCATTCGTTCCGAGGCGTGGCGGGATATGGAGGCGGGTTGGAATTCTTTTTCGGGGGGGGACGACGACGACGACGATTGGACCGCGGCGGCTATGGCCGCCGCGGTCGTCGGCATGGCGATCATGCTGGTCATGACGTCGTCGTCGTCGTCGTCGTCCCCGCCACTAGCATTACCGTCGCGTTCGTCGTCGTCGTACGTGCCGATTTCCTCCTTCTCCTCGGACGGAAACCCCGATCGTTCTCCTCCGCGATGACCGCTTCCTCCCCCGACGCCGCTTCCGCTTCCGCTTCCGCCTCCTCCTCCTCCTGCTGCCGCTCTGGCCTCGGCGGCGCCGGCGTCCAGCTGCTCCAGCTGGCGCAGACTCGTCAGCGTGTGCCCGTTCCCCGATCGGGTCAAATTCGACATGAGGGAGGTGGTGGAGGTCATGGTGGTGGCGAACGTTCGATCGGATTGATCCATGTCGTCGTTGTTATTATTATTTTGATTATTTTGATTGTTATTATTATTGTTAGCTCGTTGTTCGAGGGATTTGCGCAGGTTGCTCTTGCGCTCGCGGGGCTTGTTGTTGTCGGCGTTGCTGTTGTTGCTGCTGTTGCTGTTGGCATCAACGGTGGTGATTAGTGGTGGGGGTGATGCTTTTTTCGACGCCATGGGACATTTATTTGCATTTGGGGGGAATGTCGATTGTCTAGATAATTAATTGGCGGTGGTGTATGATGTTGTGGTGCGTCTCTTTTCCTTTGGCTATTACGATACCGAAAAGAGTACGATACACTTCTTCAAATAAGTGCTCGCTGCCTGCTGGCCCGTGCTAGCGCCACCTGCGCCGCGCGCGGTGAACTTACTCGTATCATTTTGTCATCACGGTCATGGGACTGTGAATGAATGTCGTGTGGCATGCAGTGCGTAAGTGGTCGTGGCTCGCTCGATCGCTGGGTTGTTCATTCTGCTTTCTTGGATGGTCCGCAATGTCCGTCCGACTATCAGGGGTAGGCAAAAACATTATGTACATGTAGATGGGAAAATGATAGATAACACGGTGGGATGACACAATGAACACATCATCCTATTTATTATTATGCTGGTATGTTAGTTTGGCGTGAGAGGGGAGACATGCGTGCGCCTCATCTATGGGTTTGAGTAAGCTTGTTTCTAACATGGACGTGAACAATGGTGCATGGTCCATGGTTATGTACAAGGGAAATCATCTACAGTTGCAGTCATGTATGGGTGGTAGCATTGTCTGTTCGGCAACATAGTATGGGTATGGAAACATTATATGATGCAAGTATTGCCCTGAAGATAGTTCAAAAGTTTTGGAATAGGCATAAAGATTCTTCTCTGATACTGCAGTATTTTTCTCATTAAGTCTTCTCTATTTGTTTTGGTAATTATGGCATTGATGTGCCGATGTCCTCTCTACATGTGAAGATCCTATGAGTAAACATGATGGTGCAGAGATTCCTTGCTCTAATCAGCCATCAGATTTTTCGGTTTATACAATTTATGATCAATGTTCATGAAGGATATTACCCCGACTTGTACCAAGGGTGCATGGGCATGACTCTACCACACTGTCACACACTACTGTGCCAGAACAGCAATTCAATAACATTCCTCCTCGTCCTGCAGTTATCCAGAGCGGTGGCCAGTTGTATTATGTTTCTGGTTTTTTTACTTTGTTGTAGATGCTTCTCTCTCAAGATATTTGGACATGATTGATTGGTAAGTACTACGATATCCAGTGGGTGCGCATTTTTTTCTTGTGAGCTGATGCTAGCTCTGGATTAAATAGATTTTTGAGAGTATTGCATGGGCGGGTATGATGAACGCCCTTAATTTCAGAGATAACGTTCACAGAAAAAAATTTGCGCAACACTGCAGTGGCTAGCTGGGGGCATAACTGCGGCATAACTATATGTATGTACGATCAGTAAGTAGGATCACAGCCGTCTCCTTTCGTTCGTTCTCCGGATCCTGTCTTACTGGGGATTTACTCTATTGTATTTGAGCCTAAATTAGTTTCAGTTTTGTCTTTCAGATCTGGGACCGACAGTGATGTTCGTTCCATCCACGGAAATGGACAGAAGACGACGCGCGCTACATAGCTTGATTATGAGTTAGTCAGATCGAGTCCCAGTTTTGAGGTTTTGCTCTAGGAATATTTTCTAGACTAGCCAACTTCATATGTACATCATCAAGCTCAACTGAGTCGCATGCAGTGAGTCCCAAGTCAATTTTCCAGTGTAAGTACATAAGTATGTATCCATCCAGCTGTATGTACATAGCTGTAATGGAGCGAGCGAAACAAGCAAGATGCGGGTGTGTAGCGTATTTTACGTAATAGGTATCTAACTACATATCTGTAGATATGAACCTAAATGTGTAGTTAGGTAGGTACCTGCCTAGCATGATACAATACAAACATGCAACTACAACAAGAACATGGATGTAGTATGAATCCCATTTTGTCTGGATGATCACCAATCAATTCATTCCACATCCCACCTCCAATTTTCTCCATCATCATCAGATTCCTCTTTCAACAACAAAATGAAACTCTCCTCGCTGCCCAAAGCCTGTGCTGTATGTCCACGGGGTTCATGTCTGAGATACAAGCTTGGTGAATCTTCCATGTAGACATGCACTTCACACTGGCTGTTTTGCAGAGAATGAGAGGAGTGAGGGAGCCAAGCTAGATCAACACTTTAGGAATCTTCGTCAGCCAGTACCTGAATGGGTACCTACATAGTAGAACCATGAGAATTATGTGTGTCTTGTGCAGGGTCGAGTTTATTGTGAAGAAATTATTATGTTGCCCTACATTGAGTTTGAATATGTATTGTTTAGGCGTGTGCTTGATGTTAGCTATGTTTGAAGCGCTTAACCCTTTCTTTCCGACGGACGCAAAAAATTGAAAAACACCATACTTTGTGTC
>JALLAS010000634.1:0-12085 GCA_036939415.1 Detonula confervacea | reverse complement strand
ACAAAAAGGCCCTTCAACATCCAACCAAGCCTTCAACCCATCCTCCTTCAACCAAGCTTCTTTCAACATGTAAGGCCCATCGCGCAGGGGTGTTAGCAGTTGCCCCACAAATATCTGAGCCAACAGATGATTCAATGGAGGTGTGAGTAGTTTATATTCATTTATTACACTCATGGTATTTATTCAATGAATGCTTAACTGTTGTATTTCCACCCCCACTCTCTCCATCTCTCAACAGAGATCAAACCCCAGTAGCCTATCATGCTCCCCCCAATTTGTATGCAATCTTACCTCAAGCTGTGGATGATGCCTATCCTGGTCCCCTCAATGCATCAGTGCCTCAAGCTGGGGATGATGATAGAGTAAATGCAGTTGCTATCACGAATGCTGATGATGAGAGAGCAAATGCAGTTGTTCCTCCTGCTCCTCGCAATCTCAATGCATCAGTGCCTCAAGCTGGGGATGATGAGAGAGCAAATGCAGTTGCAATTTCTGATGCTAGTGTTCCTCCTGCTCCTCCCAATCTCATTGCATCAGTACCTCGAGCTGGGGACGATGAGAGAGCAAATGCTGTTGCAATTTCTGATGCTAGTGTCCCTCCTGCTCCTCCCAATCTCAATGCATCAGTGCCCCGAGCTGGGGATGACGATAGAGCAAACGAAGTTGATATTTCGAATGCTGATGATCAGAGAGCAAATGCAGTTGCCATTTCGAATGATATTGTTCTTCCTTCTTCTCCCAATCTCAATGCATCAGTGTCTGCCGAAGGCATGCAAGCTACTATTCTCAAGGTACAGGATGGCACCAATTTTCAGTTGCCTGTCGGAAATGGCATATCTACTGCGATTTGGAAGGGCTACTCGATCGAGCAGAAGGGAGCTATATCCACGCATTTCAGATGCTCTTCTATTGCTCAATTTGAGGATGAGATTCTCAACTTGGCTAACGGCATCATCAACTCACAACATGATCATCATGAAGTATCTGTGTAAGTTTAATGTTCTCACTTTTGCAGTGTCTTTTGCAGTGTATCACATTTATTACTATCCCACTCTTTTATCTAATCTTCCAATGTATTCTCAACAAACAAAGCCCGGTGGATTGTGCACCCATCACTGATTCAGATGCTGCCATAGCTGCTGCAGAAGCAGAGAACGAAACCGATTTAGATGCGGTCATAGCCGCTGCAGAAGCAGAGAAGGAAACCGATGCTGCTGATGTGATGAACTTCAGTCTACCCGGGCCAGTGCCTATGCTTCCTCCCCCCAGAATGCCTCTTGTCTCCCCAACCGCAGCCGCGGTTTCCCCATCCGCAGCCGCTGTTTCCCCAACCGCAGCCGCGGTTTCAAGGCCTCTTGTCCCCCCCACCGCAGCCGCGTTTTTGAGGAAGACTCGGTTAGATGGTAGAAATCGCTGGGATGATGATGTCAAGACGAACAACATGTGTGTACCAAGCAGTGATGGATTGTCGATTCTTTGTATCCATTGTGTGGGCAAGGGAAAGCACAAGGGCGTAATAAATATGCGGCGTCCATTTGCACCGGGGGCCTTCCATGACCACTGCACGGGGAGGAAACACTGCAAATCTGTGAAACACAAGGAGGCCGAAAAGAAGAAGAAAGAGTTGAAGCATAAGGAGCAGAAACCAATGGTACACTTCTTTGCAGTAGTGAAAAAGAAGAAGGGAAGGGAGAAACCTTCGGAAAAAGAACCTGACTCCAATGCTCCAAGTGATGGTGCTGTTACAACTGGCGGAGCGGTTAGTGTTGTAGACTTGACAACTGTGGAACCTCCAAGCATTACGTAAGTCTTTCTCTTGGTCTTTGGATTCACGCACTCAACTTCATCTAATAGATCTAATCCGCTTCCTCTTTCTTCTTCTATTAGGAGATCATCCTGTGCTGGGGCTTACAATGCCTTAAAAGGCAAGAAGAAAAAACATGTTGCCCTTCTATCCAAATACATGGCTCCATTGAATACTCAGCTTTTTGTGCATGGTTCCTATGGAGGAGTGTCCGCTATCATATCCGCCGAGTGCACTGGATATGGCGTTTTCACGGGATTGGATGGTGGCAAGGTATGCTTGTTCTGTAAGAAATTGCGAGCTGTACGTGGTTCCCGAAGCCCGGGTGTTGCTCTCAACCTTTGGAATGCAAGCCTTAGTCGTTGTCTTGAACGTAGGGAAAAGGATGTCTTAACCAGCCTTGACATTAATGAGGCTGAGTGCTTCTCAAGTATCAACGACAGGCTACTGTCCCCAGAAGGAATTGAGTTGAAGCAGGAGGCGAGAAGTCAAGTTGTATATGGGAAGTTCATGCTTACGCTGAGCAAGGATCTGCCCCACAAGACCTACAGAACCATTGGAGAGGAATCTGCCCCCAGTGTAGACACACTATTCAGGGACGCAGAGGAGCTCTACAACAAAAACCCGGAGTTCCGTAGCAGCCTTTCTGTTGCCATCCTAAAAGGCGCCGTGGCAAAGACGATACATGGTGACAACGTGGCAGTTGAGGAAAAGCTTGTCAACTTCTACCGCTTCCTACGAACCTATGACAAACAGGCATCTCAGGTTCTCTCTGCTAATCTCAATGGTCCGAGTGAGCGCTGGCTCAGGCGCTTGGATGCCAAGGATCGCCAAGACTGTTTTCTTGATGAAGGCGAAAATGGAGTGCTTGTCCGTGGACGGATGGACGAGGCAATTGCACGCCGAAATGACAATGATAAGCGCAGTGTGGCATTTTCACTTGCTATTGATGCAACGAAGGTACCACCGTTGTTGGAAGCATCTACTGGGTTCAGTGCCATCACGGGTGGTGAACATCCTGATCATCTGATTGATATCTCAAACAAGACTAAGGCAGAGGTCGATGACATTTTGAATGGAAGGGATAAAACCCTCGGAAAGATCAAGTGTGCTACAGAGGTTAAGATGACAGTGATGTCATTTCAGGGGACTCCACCTGGTGTCTCGCCCTTCGAAGTTGTTGCAGTTCGCCCACAATCTAACAACGAATCAAATGACTTCATCAAGGAGATGGAGAGTTTGGCAGTAGCTGCCTCCAAATCAGGACGAGGCAGGTTTGCCAATTACACTGTTGACGGTGTTTCATGTGAGAGTCGCCATGTCATGAGAACAATTTGTGAATTCTTGTCTGGTGAAATAAATCACCTTGGTGCCACAGATCCCAATCACAACATGAAGTCTTGGCGGTATCAGATTGTGGCAGGTGGGGGAACATTGGGATGCACGATAGGAAGGTATATGGTTGATGCTGATTTACTTCGCCTGGCTGGTGTGTCAATGGATTTGTGGAGGCCAAATGATTTCGCCTCTGATCTTTTGGTGTTGAAGCTAGTATCCTTGAAGACAATTGAGAAACTTGATCTAGCTGAAGAGCCATTTGGCTCTACATCACGTGGGGACAAAGGAGTATTGTCACTCACTCTCTTTTTCATTCGGCTCCATCTTCATGCGGTGAATGGTCTTGAAGTTCCGGCTCGGCATCGGGCAGTGTATCTGTGGTGTTCTATGATTTGGCTCACATCCCTTAGCGGTGCCTCTGTGATCACCAAGCGGAATGTTGTTTCGGAGGTGATCCCTTTCTTCTTTCTTGTTTTGTGCTCTGACTTCATCAAACCAAGAGCAGGAACCAGTGAGTCGGCGGAGCATCATTTTGGTCTCATTAGAACAATGATTCGAGAGTTCACGTGCTTGGAGTGTGCACAGCTACTCGAACGTCAAGTTCGGCGTTTGAGACAGATGTACAAAAACAAGTTCCGTCCAACGCGTGACCCACAGAAAGGGTATCAAGCTACTTACAATGACTTCTTCCACTACTCAATGGAGTCCAGTCCTGGGATGATGGATGGAACTGTGAACATTGATCCTTCTGGCGACTATGTTGCCAATCAACTCTGGCCTACAGTTCAGGAGCTCATATCCTACTCTTCTGATTTGATGAAGGAGCTGTTCACGACTCTTGGTGTCCAGGCAGATGATATATCACCGTTTTGCCGTGATTTTACTTCCCTTGAGGATCTGAGAGATGAGTTCATTAGGTACATGCCTGCAACTTTTAACTATGATCATGTTCAGGGCACAGATGATGAGGAGGTGGGAGAGGTGGATGATATTGGCAATGATGACATGCCTATGGAAGTATCTGTTGTAGACCGAGTTGTCAGATTCACACGTGAAATCACGGAGCTGGCAGAACAAACCGGAGGTAGTAGTGTTGGTAGTGACAAGGAGGGATGTACAAGTGAGGGCACTGATATTGCAATTGACGAGGAGGGAGATGGTGCAACCTCTCCAATCCTGACAACTGTGCCATTCATTCAGTCAGGACCAGAGAGCAATGCAGAGTTGATGGGACATTTTCGTGCATTGTTGTCAATCTCTTCTGCTGATGAGCTATCTCCAAAAGTGTTACTTGCAATGGCATGCCTTGAAGGGGAAAGTAGGATTGTTGGGGCTGTTAGTGCAGCACGAAAGGCAAAGTCATTGGTTCAACGCTGGTTGGCGAAGGCAGTGGACATTGTTACGCCTGCTACAGGTGAGCCAGATGTACTGGCTACGAATGACATCATTATTGAGAGGGATACCATTGTGATGGTGAAGATAAAGGTAGGAAAGGGTGCAGCTATTGCAAATGTTTCTTGCAGTTACCGTGTGATTGATATTTATGAGAAGTACTACAACAAGTGGTTCATGCATAAGGAGTCACAAAAGAAGTGGAATAAAGAGAGCAAGAAGTACAAGTTGAAGGTACGAATGTTGAAGAAGAATGCTCTGGCTGAGTATTGTGATGTTGGACTATGTGGTGATGACAATTATGAAAGGGAAGAGATTTGCATGATTATTGAAGACAGCAAAATCATTAGTGTGGTTGGGAAAATGAAGGAAAGTATTTAAACGAGAGACAGTTGTATTCATCTAACATTATAAATATCAAGATTAGTTTGATAAACAACTCTAGACAGGAAGGGTGGGCTTTTAGATGATTTTAGGAGGTACAGAAGGCTCGCATATAGTAGTGGATGGTGCCGGAAATTTGTTACATGAGTTACTTTGTACCAGCCTACAGGGGTTCTACGCGTGATCCGCCGCCGTTTTTTATTCAACTGTTACCCAGGTAACAATTTTCCGGCAGAGCTGGGACCCCCCCCTCCTATTTCAACCTACACACACATCATAATCCCCATCTAGATGTTTCCTCATATTACTGACGCATGCAAGGTGAAATCCCAAATCTTCATCGCAACATTTAATGTTCATCAAGGAAGCTATGCCAGATCGCCTATCTCTGCCAAAGGTAATCATATTATAGCCCCAAAAATGGCAGGTACCGTGAAAAGCAAGGAGGACAAGAGTTACATCTACGTCTCTGAAGCGAGGCAAAGATTCTGTGTCAAAACAGGGAGTTGCTCTATAAAACGAAAAGAATGGAATATCATCACCCCCATCGAGCCAGCACTCGCACGGCACCAGCGCAAATAGCAAACGAGCTGCACAAAATACCAGTACCGTCTTCTTCCACAGAGCAACTCTGGCATTTGCTGCTCGTGCTCCAACCATTTTATGCCTCTGTTGCAAAGAGTGCAAATAGAGCATACGTCCTGATTCAAGAAGATTTGCTTTGGATGTACGGAAGTGTATCACTCGTGCCCGCACCATTATTGAGCATGGAGTTCAAATTCGAGGCAGTTCGGTAACAAGATGCAGCATAGGATGCCAAGTGAATAACACTCCTTTTGCTTGGATCAGCTATCATTGTTATATAGAAAGTTCTGTTGGAATGCTCACTGGTGATGATTTTTGTATTGTTGAGTGGGTGATAAAATCCTAGATGCTATTGTTCCCATCATCTGTATCTGTAGCAGCATCGTCGAAGTTATCCAAAAGGGCGATTGCCGCAGCTGCCCATGAGTATGCAAATTCACCTGCGTCAAACCATGCTAAAATATCATCCAACGAGGTCGGCCAATTAAGCGCAAGCCAAGGAGCTGCACCCGAGGAAAGTCTATCATATGTAGTTCCCTATCCTCATAGATTGGACAGTCCTATCCTGGATAGGATATGCAGCCAACACAGTATGATCGATCAAGCCCATTCTTAGCCTACTCCATATATCAAATAGGAAAATTGCAGTCGAACCTTGGTCGAACAATAGTTGCAATGACAGAGAAGAATTCCAGCCAAATCAATATTATGTTGTGTGCCGGTTAATACCAAGGATATTGTGATATATTTCAACCCAACACCCGCCAAATAGTAGCAGTATCATAGCAAGGATGTCCCGCGGGTTGGATAATGTTTCCGTCGGATTTGACCCACATAACTTCGCCAAGGACTTCAAGAGAGTCGGTTATGATGTCAACATCAATTGACCCAAGGCCATCATCAGCATCGGTAATTGATTTGAAAGATGTAAGTGTCAATATTGCTGCTAGCTCTCGTCTGCGATGATGCATTGTATAATAATATATGATGTACAACCGCATATTGTGACGGTTTCTTTTAGCGCATTGTGCGAAACGATGATGGTTTCATTCTCATCGAAAGGCGGGGTTGACAATGGCCGAATGACGACTCTCCGTTGTTTATGATACCAAGCTATTCGTTCACGAGGCAAGATTTGAAATGAAAGCGTGGCCACTGAAATATCATTTGCTTCTCTCTGTTTGAAGCAGGAATGCACCGAACCGCAAATCCGTAAGCGGGTAGAGGACACTAGACAGATAGATAGCCCTATGATGCGCAGCCCTATTTGTTCTTTGACGCATTCAAGAAATAGCTGTTGCTCAGAATTGCTTGCTGAGAAAGATACCATGATGCAATTTGATACTCCTAGCATTGTTTCCCTATCGCACCTACTATCTACGATATCATCAACAAATATTGCAACAAATTGTATGTTAAAATTTGCTGCATGATTGCATGATGCCACAAGAAGTGGATCGGGGGGAAGATTGATTCAACATGAATCTACTGAATCAACGTGGGAATCAATAAATATTATGGCGGTATTTGATGCATACGTACGCCGACCATGAAATAAAGTGAAGCGGATTGTTGTATTGGGCAGGCAATAACCTGCAACAACCAACAACGAAGCGTGGCGTCACGGTGGCATCAGTCTGCATCAGTCTACGATAAGTACGATAGTACAGTGGCATGCAGCATGCAGTCGAAGAGCAACCGCTGCACAAAAACCACCTGCAGCCAGCTAGCCTCATTTTAATCCATTTGTTCCTCAACCATGAAGTTTGTCACAGCCACGGCCGCCATAGCGGCAGCTCTCCTGGCGGCAATGCCTCCGTCAGAAGCCTTCGCTCGTCCATCATTCGGTCTACCTCAATCTCAAGCCTCATCAAAATCAATTGCCAATCATAACGACGCATCGTCCATCCTGCTATCTCGTGGTGGAGCATTATCTTCGTCTTCCGCCACCGCTTCCTCCAGCAAACTAAATATGAGCACCACCGAGACCAGCAGCGAGGTAGTCACCATTCCCACCTCTCCCATCGAGGGAATGAAGCCCGGCACATCCGGTTTGCGCAAGAAGGTGGACGTTTGGATGGGAGAAAATTACGTCGAGAATTTTGTGCAGAGTTTGATCGATGCGGCGGTGGATGCTAATGGAGGGAAGATGCTGGATACGTGAGTTGTTTCATATATCGTGAATGTATTGAGATTTGGAACGCATATGATGCGCATTTCTTATTGTTGCACATTCTTATTGTTGCACATTCAACCTTACGACTCTAAATCGATTTTCTCTTTGGACACATACATGCACAACATGTAACTCAAACAAATTATTCATCTTTCTGCATCATAATATTAATGTCCAGAATTGTGGTAGCTGGTGATGGAAGGTATTACAACAACGAAGCCATACAGACCATTGCCCGAGTCCTTGCTGCTAATGGAATTAGTAACATTTGGATTCCCCAAAATGGGTAAGTATATCTCAGTTATCTCTAATTATCACCATGCAGAAATGGGCGTTGCTTTTGCAATCTCACACTGACTTAATGTTATGCGAAATATCATTCTACACAACTCAAATAAAATGTTGTAGCATTATGTCGACCCCAGCTGTCTCGGCAGTAATCCGCCGCCGCACCGCCGACGGATCCGGAAACGACGGAGACGGCCTGGCCCAAGGAGGCATCGTCCTAACCGCATCCCACAACCCCGGCGGACCCGGCGAGGACTTCGGCATCAAATACAACGAAGGACTCGGACAGCCCGCCGGAGAGGAATTCACGGATGCCCTGTACGATAAGACATTGCAAATATCCGAATATAAGACCGTGTCGAACGCGGAGGATATCGATTTGGATGCACCCGTGGGCACGACGTATCGGCTCACGGAGACCGCCGCCGTGACGATTATCGATCCGTTCCAAAATTATCTGGAGGCATTGAAGTCGTGCTTCGACTTTGATCAACTCAAACAATTCTGCGCGAGGGATGGGTTTTCCATGGTGTTCGATGGCATGCACGGAGCCGGAGGAAAATTCGCTCAAAGAGTATTTGTGGAAGAGCTCGGCTTGCCGGAATCGTCGACGTTGATGCGCTGCAATCCCTTGAACGACTTTGGAGGGTGTCATCCTGATCCGAATTTAACGTACGCTTCCGAGTTGGTCAAAAAGATGGGACTTTTGCCAGATGGAAGCGCGGATTCTTCCGTTGATTCCTCCACTCTACCCATGCTTGGAGCGGCCAATGATGGAGATGGAGATCGTAACCTAATCGCCGGAGCGGGCTTCTTCGTCACCCCTTCTGATTCCATGGCATTGATCGCTGACAACTACGAATCCATACCTCAATTTGCATCCGCCGGCGGTTTGAACGGCGTTGCACGCTCCATGCCATCCTCCGCTGCACTTGACGTAGTGGCGGAAGCCCGTGGCATACCCTGTTTCGTGACGCCCACTGGATGGAAATTCTTTGGTAATTTGATGAGCTCCAAAGAAAGTTTCGATGGTACTGATTACGGCCCGTTCTTGTGCGGCGAGGAGAGCTTTGGAACTGGGTCGGATCACGTGAGAGAGAAGGATGGATTGTGGGCTGTATTGGCCTGGATGTCAATTCTGAGCAAGGCCAATGAAGGGGTTGGGGAGGGTGAGGCTTTGGTTGGTGTGAGTGATATTGTCACAAGCCATTGGGCCAAGTATGGAAGGCATTATTATTGCCGGTATGATTATGAAGGTGTTGATTCGGATGATGCAAATAAGGTGATGGGTATGATCAGAGACAACTTTGTCACCGGGGATACTTCGTCCAGAGAGGCTAGTGATTCAGGAATCAAGTTGGTAGATGCAGTTGAATTTAGGTATGTAAACCATGAAGCACATCATGCGCGTCTCCGATCAAGGGCATCATCATATCAGGGAAAATTGACAGTTACGGCCCCATCATGATGACCTTGTTGCATCCAAGTACTCCTGGATTGCGGTTCCTTGTATTGCTGGAGAAATGAAAAAATGCCTTCTCATTAATATTTTCATAACTTTCGTTCCCCATGTATCTACAGCTACACTGATCCAGTCGATGGCTCTCAAACATCAAATCAAGGGCTCATACTCAATTTCCAAGTTTCCACTGGTGATGCTGCACGTGTGGTTTTCCGACTAAGCGGCACTGGCTCCGCTGGAGCAACCATTCGCATGTACTTGGAGCAATATGAAAAAGACTCATCGAAGCACGGTATGTCGGCACCGGTGGCGTTGAAGGATTTGGCGGAGGAGGCCTTGAGTTTGGTTAGGATGGAGGAGACAACGGGACGGGATGCGCCTACAGTGATCACATAAAAATGTTGACGTCTAAATGGTTGGCAATGAAATTGTTTTGCATACGGGGTTGCAAAGCGTGATCTTGGTGCGGCTGTTTGTGGAATCTACTCTGAGAGGGATTTTTCTTTGTCAGCTTATGGTGAATAGCAAATGGTGTTTGTTCGCTTCTACGCGTGAATTACTTAGTCTTCTATTTCACTACTGGGGGGCATAGACCAAACAAATTGAAAGGCTCTGTCAAAATTGGTGTCCGACAACTGACCCAGTTTCGGGTTTGCTCAACTACAAGAAGAACCAATTAAATGTGTCTTAGTTTACAAAGCTGAACACCACTATGGACATAAATAGATGCACAACAAAATCAAAGGTCATGCCGAACCCACTTCCACTTCTAACAGTAGGAGAGCAATCATAAGCACAAAACGGGCCTCCATTGCTATTGCTACGTTGTGGCTCGTCTTGAAATGTGCAACCCGAATTTGCAAATATATCTTCTGAGGTTTCCGAACCATATGGAAATGAATCTCTCCAATTGCAAAGGTTCTGATTGAAACTGGAGGCTCCGTTAAACATACCGGCCATTGTTTCGGCAGACGAGATATCCCAATTACCGATTGGAGAGTTGAAAGATGTAGCGTCAACGAACATCTCCTCAAATTTGTCTATCTTTGAAGTATCCCTGTCAAGACAAAGATCCGTTAAATATGTAAAGGCTTCACACCATAGGACGGATTGCAAAAGGCTAAGAAATGTACTCACCATTTGGATATATCAGAATTGAAGCTAGTTGCCCCATAAAACAAATACTGCATGTCAACAACTTTGCTAGTGTCCCATTTGCTCAAGTCACTGTTGAAACTGGTTGCGCCGCCGAATGCTTCCTGCATATTGGAAACTTTGCTCACGTCCCAGCCACTGTTGAAAAAAGGACAGGGCAGAGTTAACTACTCAGAACTCAGCCATCAGACCAACTAACATAACAGGTGCTTCGTACCTGATATCCCCAGTAAATCCCGTTGTATCATAAAACATCCACTGCATATCTTCCAATGATGAAGTGTCCCAAGCTTGATTCGCAGCCGAGATTGAAAAACATAACTTAAATGAGGAATCATTCAAGCAGTGAATGGATATCATCTTAACAATTGCACTTACTTGAAATGTCAGTATCAAAACTTGTCGCACCTAATCGAATGAACGGTCAAATTAGGCCCAACATTTGAGAAGAAAGATCAAAAGTGGGGCACACTAAAACACTCACTATTGAACATCCCAAACATTTTTGTCACTTTGCTTGTGTCCCACTCTGAGTAAAGAAGGAAGCAGAATGCCATGACATGAGTTTGGGGTGACGAGAGCACAAAGATGTCTCCTCATATCAAAACTTACTAGATAGGTCTTGATTGAAACTCGAAGCAATACTGAAAGTTTCGTACATGTTGGTGACCTTACTTGTATTCCACTCTATTGGAGAATTATTGACACGCACACATGAGTTAGTTGGTAATAATCCAAAGTAAAGATGAATGGTGTCTACTCCTATTATTTACTTACCCGAAATATCTTCGTTAAAAGATCGCTTTCCTACGAACAAAAAGTGGAAATCATCGACCTCTCCTACACACCAAGTGTTCATTGGCCAGCCATAAGTTTCTTTCACCTGATTCTCGCATCGGTCAGGGTTGTAGCTGGCTATCGTGGCTCCAGTAGCTTCATCGTCTCCTTCATAGCAGTGGTCAATTGCTAGCTTGAGTTCATTGCGATCTTCAAAACATTTATACTCCTGCGCGAGAGTGTTGGTGGATTGATTGCTGAGGAACAGCAGGAAAATTGATGAGAACTTCATTGTGTTGTCGAGAGTAGAGAGGGAACTGCTGTGCGATTGTTGTCACAATTGTCTCTGTTATTACTCGAAGGTCGAAGTCAAGTTTAATGTTGAGCATATGATGGGATGCTTGATAGGGATGCACCACCAACAAAACAGCAATAGAAAAAGGTAACTGAGGTTCGAGGTATTGCGAATTACGATCTCATGCACTCGTACACTATTGTACGATTCGTAGGAGTATTTCGTATCGTACGATACATGTGGTATCGTAGTTTCGTTCCGTTCGCAGCGCGTCAATCCATTGTAGATTGATACCATATCTCTTCAGCTAGCTGCGGTCCCACCAAGCTCCACCAAGCCAGCAAGATCCTGTCTGAAGTCCTACGTACAATCCATACGTATGTAGGAATAGTATTTTTCGAAAAGAGCTCGTGACGACTGGTCGGCGAC
>JALLAS010000633.1:0-12112 GCA_036939415.1 Detonula confervacea | reverse complement strand
TCGCACAAAAAAAACCGTCGCACAAATAACCATTCTCCCTTTCTGTCGAACGGCTCTTGGCAAAGAAGATGTGATTACAATACTGGGACGACCCTTCAAGTCAAGAGTACCAGTCGCAAGAGCCAACGAGTTGAATCTTGGCGACGATGCAATTGATCCATTGACACTGGAGTGGATGAACAGCAATACGATAATTTGTGGAGGTTGCGGAACTCGTATTACGAAATCAGATGTCTGCTATCGGTGTGGCTCGCCCGGAGCTAGATGTGGGTGTACCCGCAACCATTGCTTTTTGAATAATGGGCGTTATATTGCAGATGCACCGCCCATACGGAATGGTCGGGGCCAAGTAGATCTTAGATCTACTATCTTGAGAAGAAAGGTCCGTCTAGAGCATCAACAGGAGAGGGATCAGAGATGCGAGGAGGAGCGGAGCCATCGGCAGTACTCTGCGGAGAATGTTTTTGCCGACACGAGTAATGGGAGATGGATCTTTTTATGCAAGAAGGGCAGTAGGTCCATCTCTATGCTCATTCATCAGCTCAGGTATCAGCATGTAAGATTTGAGCGTGCAATAAGGAGGCTGAACGACTGTCAACCAAGTGACCTTGGCCCAACCTGGCTCTTTCCTGGTGAAGGATTAGATGATAGAGCGTTGGAACATCACCAAACAAGCGGGCACAGGAAGAAAAGTTCAAATTGGGATGGAATCGAGTTGAGCATGTCTGTTTCTTTCAAACACTGGAAGATTTAAGTGTCACGAAGAATGCCATGCAGGATGCAACAGAATATGGGTGGGCATCTGAAACTGTACTCTTGATTAGAAGTGGTGCTTGGCTCTTTCAAAAATCCACCAGAGACCGATTCCAGGTAATACAATATCAAGATAGGAGATATGATGTGACTGTAGCTTATGGTATGTTAACAATAACACTAAGACGAAATAATGTGAGAGCAAACCATGGAAAAGCGAATACAAATTACCTTTTTTGTTGTACCTATTCGGTATGGTGAAGTTCCAGTCTATTTTGCAATTGCTGTGTTTCTGTACGATACCTATTGGTGCTAGATTTGTTCTGCCAATAGCCGAGTCCCCAATACTCTTCTCCCTTCTGCCATACACAAGGGGTTATTCCTGGTTGACCCCAACCCTATGAAATGCAATCAATAGTTGTACCGCAGCCAATACTGTATCAGATGCTATTAAAAAAGGGTAGGGAAGGGTTGTTATCTGTTGTTATGTTGTTCTAGTAATTAACATCTACTGGTCGCATTTTGAACGTCTATTCATGATGAGCATGTTCATATGTATTCCTTTTGTTCCGTTTCGTCTTCCTCTAAGCCTCCAAATCTATCGTCAGCTCTTGGATTCTACATCAGTTTTGTACAAAGTTTCCGATATGGTGAAGTCATCGGTTCGTCTATTGTTTTGTGAGGCGCTAAGTGCAGCTCTTATTAGGTGTCATAAGTAAATGGAACGCTCCTTTTCTACGCTGTAGTGAAACCCCTATCCATAGACCTGGCATAGATGAGCTCGAGGCACTCGCTCTTGCAACCCGAGATCATTCGGCAATCGTCGTATTCAAACTTGAAGTTCTGAACTGAAGGCTTCACTTGGGAAAGTTCCACCTTTGCCTTCATCTTAGAGTCCTCTGCAGATAATGGCACGATTGGGCTTGACGAAGCAGAGAAGTTTTTCGCGTAGTTGCTGCCCCATGGACCGAGTCGCAATCGTGCGGTGAGAAGGGGTGCTAGTGAGATGNAGCCGTGGGGCACCGTTTTGGAAAGGTGAGTGTCTTGGCTATAATGTCAAGTCAAATTTATCCGGGGAAGCTTGAGCAGACATTGAATGCCGATTGATTGAAGTTCAACGGTCAGTTTGGTCACATCAACACTTATTTTGTTGGTCCAGCTATCATAACTTTTGTACGTATATAGCATGGTAATTTTCGTGAATCAAGAAAAATACAAACGGTTCAAACACACAAGATTCAACGTCAGAAAAGCAGTTGGCATACGGGCTACAACCCATCCATGTCAACATGCAGACTAAAGAGATGCCAATGCTGGCATGGTCACGTCTATCACACTGTTGTCAGTTGCTTTTGAATGCTTGCTTTTCATTTGAATCGCGTTCCACGATAAAGTACGATATTATACGTTCATTGTGTAGGTATCCTACATATGAACTCATACTCTCCCTCAAGATCTGATGGCTTTTATTTTCTAACATGGACTTACCCTGAATCCTGTTAACTTCTACCGGTCGCATTTTGAATGTCCACTCATGATCATATTCATATGTATTTGTTTTGTTCTGTTTCTTCTTCCCTTAAGGCTTCAAATCTATTGTCAGCTCTTGGGTTCTACATCAGTTTTGTACAAAGTTTCCGATATGGTAAGGTAATTGGGTAGTCTATTTTTTTCGTGAGGTGTCACATGCAGCTTCTTTTGGTGCATCATGGAACGTGGTAGCTCATTTTCTACATTGTGGTGAAACCCCTAACAAGAGACCTGTTATAGATGAGCTAGAGGTACTCACTATTGCAACCCAAGATCATACAGCAATCGTCATATTCAAACTTGAATCAACTTGAAGTTCTGAACTGAAGGCTTTACTTGGGAAGCTCCCACCTTTGCCTATACACTAGATGCCTCGGTAGATTGCACAATTTGGCCTGTTGATGCAGAGGAGAAGCTTTTCACTTAGTTGCTGCTCCATGGACCGAGTCTCAATTTTGCAATCAGAAGAGGTGCTAGTGAGATGGTGAAGGCGTTGCTTGTTCGCGAGAGGAGGGCGACGAGGCAAAACATAGCGATGGAGATGTTGGAGCGGGTCATTATTGGATACGTTGCGAAGTGAAGGATGGAAGATATCTCTGCGGGCGTTGAAATGATGTAGGTTGAGCGGTTGTGAGATTTATGAGCAATTGGCTGGTGCGCTGATTGAAAACTTGGCAACCAAGGACAACCTTTTGGCACGAGGAGGTCGCATCCTATCACGAACGGGTGTGCCTGAATGGTTGATGAACTAGGGTACTTGATAACTTCTAGATCTGTGCGGAGAGAGTGAGGTACGATACGGCAGGTCTTGCTTCTTGTGCCGGGCCCAAACCCTGTGTGCCATGATGATGTGTTCAGGGGCTGGTTCTTGCATCCGGGGGTTGAAATGACTGCGGTGGCGGCAGCTGCAGAATAGTGGAATCAGACAACTTTCTTAGTAATCCACTTAGGAATAGTATTATTTGTTAATGTATCCTTCCAAATTTTTCATTCAGCCTCTCTTGCCCCTACATTATGATACCCTACATACATCCCCTCTGCATGGTATCCTGAGGTATCCTGCATGGTGTCAGCCAGGGCATGTCTCAATCGATCACGGGTTGACTGAATGTGCACTGCCTCAAATCCTCTTGGACATAAAATGCCTGAGATGTCAGAATTTTGGGGAGTCAATTCGATGATGCGCTTCGCTAACATCAATCAAATATTGGTTTGTTTCGCATTATTTAGCTTGATGTTGAAGCCATGAAACTGCTTGGGGACTCGATACCAATGTGAGCGTAGCAGCATGTGGCAATCGGAGAAACAACATACCATATAGTCAACGGATCTCAACGGATGCTGACATCAATATCAGATACATATTGGTTTGCTTCGGTTCAGCTTGAAGTTGAAGCGGTTGAAGCCATCAAACTTGGTGACTCGATACCAAAAAATACCAATGGGAGTAGCAGATGGCAATGTTGTAGAAGCAATATTATGTTTGTTGTATGCACTTCCTCCCATTTAGCTTTGACCAGTCACGGTCAACTCAGACCGCCATTTTTGCTCAATGTGAAAGATATTGTGTTATGTGCTCGCCTGTAATAAGAAAATATCGTATGTGCAAATAGTGATAATGGCTGGGCCCTGGCTCCGGATAACAGAATTTCTGGTGGGTTTCCGAAAATTATATGATTGTTCGCCTCCCTCGAACCTTGCTTGGCTCTTTTTAGGACCGCAGCTCCTAGTCCAGTTCGACCATGTTGGATTGTCTTTCCGACCCTCCACATTCATCATATCTCATTGACTGGAGAAACCAAGTACGTACAATTTTCGAGGAACTCTTCATTGAGATTGCAACGATTCTCTAGGCCCGATGGCAATCATGTAGTAAAGTTGGAGATCATTTTGTGGTTTTGTTTAGTATCAGTTGATATGGAATAACACTCATTTGCCTATTGTGTGAATGATGCATTCTGGAAATCAGTATCCGGTACACTTTGCCCACGACACATCTCTGTAATAATCCCATACCCATATTATAACCCCATTGCCTTTATTTGCTGTTTTCGGTCCCCGATGCAGCCGTCTTCTTCTGCGTGTTCCATGAATCTTGCTCATCCTTCGAGAATGAATTTGAATTGCTGTCGTAATAATTCCATGCAGCCTGAGACGAAAGTATTTGTGAAATTATTGTTGGACTTTGGTCAATTCAATTGTTTGACAACAAAATATCAATAATATTATTCATATAATATGTACTCAATTGAAATCCAAACATGAACGAAACTGGCATCATTTGAGCCTTTCTTGTAAGGCGTGTTCTCAGCGCCCCCATGCATTCGACGTATTTCCTCATGCCAAACTCTTCCAAACGATGTACTCGGTCAAACATAAGCATGACAAACAAAATCAACGTCATGCGAACCCCTCAAACAAGGCATGTTCTCAGCTTGCATACCGTGCATACTGGAACGATATTCCTGAAACAAAATTCTTCCAAAGACTGAATTCCAATCAATCGCATCAACCCTGAAATTCGTCATTGGCCCTCCCATTTTGCTTTTCGTAGGGTACCATTTTTTGCTGCATGCATTTTTTTGATCAAAAACGATTACACCAATTGCATCAACAATATCCCCCCCGCCTTGAGCACCCAGGATCGCCCGTCATTGTAAGATAATAATGAAGGTTGACAAAAAGATAAAATAACATCGTCAAGCCACAGATGCGCGGACCGTATTGTATTTTTTCTAATAAACTCACCACAATGCCAATGGCTGCGACCCATGCACCGATTCGGCCTGGCTGTTAATTTGTGAAGAGTTGGCATAAACGCGGAGGCAAAGATAACAACATGTATTAGAACAACAATAGAATGGATGGATGGAAAGAAACAAACAGCGAACAAAGTTTGTTCTTGGGATTGTTCCTGTAAAATTGTTACGGTTGACGACTCCACCTCCGCTCCGCAGGTAGGGTGCGCAAACATTCCCACGTTGCATCATAATATTATTATGTTGTTTCCACCGATCCCATGTCCGCCTTCCGCATCCCTCCACGCCGAGGATGCGATACGATATTATCGCGCAGCGGCAATGACGCGAAATAGAGATCTATCTGCATACAAATAATATCTAGGATCCGCCTTTGATTGCACTATGGTACATAATACGCGCTGGCGTATCGCTATCGTACAATTACAATCCGATCACACTAGCTCTCGGCGGGCACACTCACTCGACCCAGACCGCTTGAAAAGGGGTTTTTGAAGGAGCTTGGCTTGCTGCTTGCAGACGGCGACGTCATGGTTGGGGGAGGCAGGGGTAAGGCGCGCGGAGGTTTCACGAGTTACGGAATGGCTGGCTGATTGTGAGCGGAAAATGAAAGGATACTTCGTCGTCTGGTAAATTGGTAGTGGAGCAAATAAAGCACGAGCGAATGAGGCAGGGCGGAATCTACTGATCCTACCAATGGATGTGGAAATGTGACAATGGGGATTGGCGGGAGAGTCCGCGCTATATACTATATTAGTTCCTTTAATAAACCTACATGGGAATTGAATTTCCCAACACCATCCACAAAGATGATGAAAGATCCACAATCTTATCCCTTACCATCATAGATTGACCATCATATTATTCGCCACTCGCTCGCGCGCTCCGGCTAGCTCCATTTGCTCCGCCACCTACAACTGCCTACTACACGCTGCCGCGCACCGGACCATCTCAAACCACGCAGCCGCTAGCCGCGCGCCCTGCCCGCTCCCATCCCGAACTTCCGCCGACCCGTTCCAAACCCAAGCCCCCGACCTACCTCGCATACACACACCAACAACGACTAACCCGCACCAATAAATCAATAATATATCAATACGCAACCAACATCGAACATCGAACATCGATCATGGGCAATCCGCGCCGCGACGCCTTCGAATACGGCGTCCTAATAACCCTCGGCACCTCCATGGCGGCGGCCTACGCCTTCCTCCTCTCGTACTCCAACCAACGCAATCCCGACGGATCGCGACGCCGATTGCCGCGGGTGGATTTGGACGAGGAGGTCGATTTGGGAAAGGCGTGGGAGGATATGAAGAAGGTCGTGGGGGAGATGCGATGGGGGAGCGATCCGACGACTACGACCACGCCGACGACGACGACGGTGCTTCCTCCAGGTTCGAAAAATGATGATGGTGGTGTTGTTGGAGGCGGCGGCGGTGCTGAAGGCGGGGAGAGTGCAGGGTTGAATGCGGGGAAGAAATGAAGTTGCTACTTTTATTTGCAGACTGTGCTTCTAGAGACCGTGATCGATCGATACTGCCGTGTGGTTAAAAAAGGACGACACGACATGCACAACCCATCGTGCACAGTCTAAAATACACGGTGAGTCGTTAGTCGCCATGGCCGATATCGATGTTTTTACCGTGGAAAACGAAAACGCAACGAACCTTGTCTTATTTATACGATTTACTACTTTCTCCCTACGAGTGCGCCAGATGTTGCTCCTCCATCCGTGATAACGATGTAATGCACGATATAATATAGTATGATGATCTTATACAATCACAATGGTTTGAGGCAATGGGAAATCTTACAAGAACAAAACCAACAAGGATGAACATGAAAATTGTGAAAAGTGAACAGGAAGCACACCTTGACTCTTTCTTAGTCATTTGGCGTAGTCAAGAGGGGAAACTAATGGTGTCAATGTATCTTTGATCAAATAATGTTGGGGTGATGTATCCAACCCAACTGCATCGAAGGAATTTTCGCTGAGATAGGAAAACATTTCAACTGTCATCATCTAGATACCAGTTCATCGTGTGCAAGTCTGATGCATTGCTCCTAAATTGATCTTTGGAAGAACCAGGGATAAAGCTAGCACGTCATGTTGAATATTATATTTCACTCGAAGCAAAAAATATTCATCGGTGTGCAGAATGTGACTTATCCTACCGTGTGCAGTAAAGATCGAAATACATTGCGAATAGATGCAAAACATCCGGACTATCATCTCTAGGTTAGACCTCAATTAATCTAAGTTTTCTTTCTAAAGATTCAGCACTAATTAGCAACCAAAGGCGCATCAGCAAAAAAAGACCTGTCCTGCAAAATTTGACATTCCAGAACGAGGCCTTCTTGCTTGCTGGTGGGTCAGGATGGATAGTTTCAGTTCGAAAGAAAACAGCTTGCCGCTCCGCAGAAGATGGACCTGCTCCCATCAAACATCATGCAGGACAACCTGATCTAATTTCATCAAATTCTTAGTTTGGCCTGATGATTCTTAGTTGATGCATCTAGAAAGGCTGTCCCATTAGCACAGGTCTGGTCTGGAACCTTCTGGAGCGCACAACGCGGTAGGTGTGAGCCAGTTTCGTTTCTTCTCCATACGGTAGTATCATATTACCATACTCAAGGCCACATACCATCACAGATCCAACCAAGAACATACCACAATGCAACATAATGGCAGAAATACAAGTATGTAGTGAAAGTAGAAGAATCCAGAGTGTATAAAACATTGCTTTTACATATACATATTAAAGCTGATAAGATTCTCATTTAATCGTCTTGCATATCATCAGCCTTTTGAATCTTAGTTGAACATGATAAAATTTGTAGCACATATATTGAAAACACTTGAAAATAGAATACAAATATCGGAGGTGGCATGAAGAGCGGTCACGCATCACTCCGATATTATAGGCAGGGCCATTGCAGTGATCCTTGGATAAAATAGCACCCCACCTCAGAAAAACCTAAACTTGAGCTACAGCTCCACATCCCACTGAGAGCTGAGCATCGACCCTGCACGATGCATTACATCCTCTCTTGTTATGGGGTACATGGGCGATAGACTCGGATGAGCGGGCATGACCGAAAACACCGCAATGGCAATGGCCACGGCGAAAAGCATAATGTAGAGATAACTCTCGGAGGAGATCTCTTGATGCCTTTTGGCTGTCACCCTGGGTATTTCGCGTACTTGAACTTGGGAGTGGAATGATACCCGTCTCTCAATAGCTCTCCTGCTCTCTTTCTTGACCAAGCTTGTGGGGCGCTCTTTGCATAGGTTGCTGATTGGTGGAGTGATCGCTGTGGATGATACATGCTCGGAGTAGCTATCAGCCCGAGACAGACTTCTTGTTGGAACAAGAGGGGCTCCGGCAACTTCTCCCTTCACCCCAGACATGTCAATGGGTGAAGTTTGTCTGTATTGAGCTTCCTCTTTCTTCTCTTCTTCTTCAAAGCTTGGCCTGCCAAAAGGTGCCTCGATATCATAACTCTCCGATGTGAGTGATGAAATAGAAGAGCAGGTCGATGGTGGATCCTGGGGGCATTCGGGCGCTTCGCCTTGCATCTCGCACTGGGCAGATTCAAAGGAGGTGTCACCATCTTCTTCCCCGGCTACCAGCTGGCAATGGGGAAGGGCGGGTGTGTCCGCATCTTCGGGACAAACCAAACCCACTTCCTCTCCCGGCAAGGAGATATTTTCAATAAGGGCAACCTGAGGATCTTCTTGACGACTTGAATCTTGTATCTCCCCTGATATTGGTTCTTCCACAGCTAACTCAGCCTCGTCATCTTCATAATCCAAAGTTTCAATATCCTGCAGAACCCTCGAATAATACAAATCGCATTGACTCTCCCTACTCTCCGAAGGATGCCTCACCAAATCCGAATCCGACGAGCTTCGACTATGATGCAACTGATACCTCACCAACGAAGAATCCGACAAATTACGTTCCGATGCCCATCGAATCGGAAGCAGCTCGCCCTGCCCCTTCTGATCATTATTTTGCACAAAGGGAACGGTCTGCTGCAGCGTCCCGCATTCCATCTCCTTCTCGTAGAATTCCACAATTTCCGCCTCGTTCTCGTCCAATACGATGCTCTCGTTCCTCCCCCCTCCCGCGTTCAAGACGAAGGAGGCCGCCAGAAATACCAGGGCGCAGAATGCCAGGAGGGGCGAAGCCAGGGGAGACTTGGAAAGGAGGGATGTTATCGAGCCTTGGATAGTCTCATGTTTGGATTGGTATTCCCCCTCGGAAGAAACTTCAGGGGCATCTCCCTGTGGCTCGGCCTTGGCATTTCGGTGATGATTGTTATTGCCCCCTCTTGAATTCGCCTCTTTTTCCTTCTTCAAATTTCGTTGCTTGCTGTTGTTGTTATTATTTCTCCCCTCCTTAATCCTCAGGTTATTATTCCTACCGTTGTTATTTCTCTCTTCCCTGGCACCTCCATTATGTTTTCGCAAATGAAAAATGCCTTCTAGTCCTTCGAGTGCCCTTTCCAATGGATTTTCTTTACTGCCCCCCTCCTTTTCGTCTTCTTGCAAGGAGGCATAATCCCTAAGCTGATGAAAGGCATCCTCCGACTTTTCCCAAGCCACCTCGGTGCTCTCGGCAGAGAATGCCTTGATCGACGCAGCGGATGCCTTGGTGCCTTCCAACACGTCCTCGTACATCCGCGGGAGGTTATCGAGCGTGGCCGATAAAGACGCTTGAAGATCGGAGGGCAGCAAATGCCGCTGCTGCAACGTCGACCACCCGGTCAGGAACGCCGCCTTGGCCGCGGTTGGATTTTTGGACTTCAGGGTGAGAACGGCGGCGCTCCCCCCGCAAATGAGGAGGAGAAGGGCCGCAGCCTTCACGGAGGACGTGCCGCTCCGTTTCCTCCTCCGCGGGCCGTAGCAGGAGGCGCCATGATCGACGGCAGCGGATGGTGGGACGGGAATTGCGATTGCGCCATGGGCATGGTCGCCGTCATTGCCACCAGCACGAGGAATAGCGGTCGCGTTCATCGCGCCTCGTAAGACCTGAGTTTAATAATTTTCAAATTCGAATTAATAGTGTCGACTGAATGGAATAAACGGGTTCATGCGATGAGATGAGAAGTCCACTCAGAGCAATTGTTCTTTGGCGGGAGGTTATTTCCTGGTTGCGCTGGAATTCAAAGAAGGTGAAAGACCTGCTGTGAAAGACATCATGCTGGATGGGCGGGGGGGGGGTTCGGGTTGTTCGCCTTCATTCGGCGGGCTTTGGATGGGCGGGGGGTTGTTGGTTTGGTGTCTTTGGTTTGTTCGTCTTCTGCGGACCGACCGGCATTGTCCAGGCGCAGCTTGCGAATCCGTTATTTTCCTTGGGGTTGGTGTCTCCTTGAAGTGCGTGGCGCACGCGTTTGTGTAACGTCTTCTCATTTAGGTATAAGCGAATTTACTAAATTTCACTTTGAACTCATTATCTAATAATATTCTCATCCATGGGACAGATGAACACAGACAACAAACGCCCTCGGCGTAAACGTAAATCTATTGGTAAGACAAAGCTCAGCATGACCGACCACAGCAGTTATGCGGTATCTACTCGCATGCAAAAATCTTACGCATACCCATTCTACACTGTTCATATCTTTCCGTACCCTTCAGGGGTGTGTTCCGATGAGATAATGATAACCAGCTTGTCTAACTGTTCTGATGTAGCTTCCATCTCTATCTGAGGTTACTAGTAAATGCATCTTGTTCAATCTACCAAGTTTGTGTGATTGGAATAATTCCCCAAACATGGGGTACCCTGATAGCCCTCTTGAGTTGTTGGATCTTTATCGGTTATCGGGAGTGCTCCTACCTTCCATCCTAGCTGTATTGACTAATGACAAAGCAATCGATCCAACATGTCTCAACACAGCGATCATTTTTCCAACATAATTACTAATATCTCTCCCCAACCAGTATGCAAATATTGGAATAATATGGCCTCAGTAACATCTGTTCTGAGCCGCTGCAAATGATCCAACAACTTAACTAGTTCCAGATCCAAACACATATCTGTTGCAAATCTGGTACTTAAATTTGATGTGTCATTTTTGATCTCAATTAACTAAGCCTCTGTGATTGCAGTAGCACCACTGGTGTTGCTTATCTGCTTGATTCTGCTTCTGCTAGGTAGTTGTAGGCGTGGATGCCCAATGCAATTGTAAATGGAGCTCATCTGCTGTATGGGCAGCTAGACGCATTGGTTGATCAAAGGTCCTGTCAAGGAGGAAGTTTAAATTCTCTTTTCCATGTAATATACCACCTACTAGTTTCATCATCGCTTGGAGTATGTACTGGAGTTTGTTGTGTAGAAAATGATGGTATAGCCCTGGAAGTGTCGTATTAGCAAGATTCGCGATTTTATTGTCAAAATATGGTCCTTCTTTCCAAATCACAACCAAGCAATATATGCCATCAGTGGGCTTGGTTGTCCTAATGATTTAGACCACCGCCGTGCTCTAAGATTCCCACCAACGCACCAAGAAAAGGTCACAATCAGTCCTTCAGATTTTGTAGATTCATATGTGCATCCTTCAAAGTTGGATCTTTGTTGGACAGAGATATTGCTTCTAGAATGCAACGAATTAAATGGGACAAGCAAAACCTTGCACACTAGTGGGTCAAGAGGGAAAGTCTTTCGGAAAGTGGATCACATCGAAGCGCTAGGATTTAAGAATGCACATAACGGAGCAAATTATGCCATACTAGAGAATAGTAGGTGGTAATGATGGATCTTGTTAATTTGAGACCAAGGGCAATAAGCTGGTCAGTGAAGTGCTGATGATAAAATACATGTGGCAATAATGGGATAATTGCTGATTGGTCCTTTGCCTTTAGAAATCTCAATTCACCGAAAGCTGATGTGTACACTACCTACTCTGTAGTTGACCGTTAAAAATTGTTACATTTTATTTACTTGGTATTAGCATGAGGGGGTAACAAATAGCACAATTAGCTTAGCTCTAATCTTGATTGTCTTGTTGAAGGCCCAGATTTTGCTCAACGTCCATCAAGACTCGACAAGAAGGAATTT
>JALLAS010000632.1:0-12100 GCA_036939415.1 Detonula confervacea | reverse complement strand
TCTCAACCTGCTGAACGGACAAGCGGAACTGATGACATCGCAATAGATTAGACTCGTAATTTTGCTAGCTTAGTAGTTTAAGCTCTAATAGTTACCTAAGTGTAGATAGTCTCAGCAGAAAGGCTTCATAAGTTCATGGACATTCTTGAATCCAAAGTTTCCAAGTCAACAATTAACCATATTCATGAACATTTGGCAGTAATGTCGAACCTCACTGCAACCACGACAAGCACAGCAGATAACAACAGGAGCTTGTCACCAAATACCAAAGAAGGTTTGCTTGCTTTTTTGGTGTCGGAGAAGATGTATATTGCAAATGGGATTATTGGCTTGAACATGAAGAGATCTACTGATAACAAAGAGAAATTGGTTTCTAATAAGGAGTAATGAATTTTAGTCACCCTCAATACAGGTCATTGCCTGGTATACTTAGTTTGCTTGTTTAGTTTAACCTGGGCCACTACTTGGTCTAAGCAATAATTAAAGTACTTCATATACAGTGTACGATGATGACTGATACCACTTGTGTACCACCTTTACAAGTAGCTCCATCTTTCATAAATAAATTAGTATTCACCATTGCAATGTAATTCTTGACAATATAACACAAATTGGTAAAGACACATTTTAATTCAATAATTTACCAGAATAACACAAACATTAAGTTAAAAAGCCTACTAAACATAGGCATGGCTGAAGTCATTGTACTTCATATTATTTGCCTTGGGGTGAACATTGACATTGGCATATAAAGAGGTACATATATTATCTTGGAGTGCATTTCCTTCGGCCTCTCTCTATCTCACCATATTGGTTTTCCATCCTGTCAGTTTCAGTTGGTTGTTGTCCCTTACCAGAGGAAATGTCATGTCATCTTCTTCTTCATTTATGGCAGCCTTAGCAGAATGTGAACCTGTCACTGGTACATCAGAGAATGACAAGCTGCTGATGTAGTTATTGAGTGTACCCTCTTGTCAGTCAACTATGAAGTTATGCAGCTTACCAGCTGTATTGACAATATCACAGCATCTCAGCAGGTCAAATTTCAGTGTTCTCCAAAACAGTCAAAATCTCCCAATAAAATCTCCAAACGTACACTCAATTTAGATTCTTGAATTGGAAAGCAAAACGTTGAAAACATGCTCTTTAGATCCTGGCTCAGTGTTGGGGTATGGGATCTGTAGGTACACAGAAAGTGGATATGCGGAGTCACCAATGATGAACAAACCATGCTTCTTCAGAATTTCCTGGATATTTTCAAACATGTCCTTAAGTCTTGTGTTCTCCCAGGCTGTTGAATCATGTGTCGCGCCTTGATGTCCTGGACTTATCCACAGGATCCTCTTTCTACGGTCACATATTGCTTGGACATTTAATGCGTAGAAGTTCTTCCTGCAAAAATAATTGCCGAAGTCTTTTACATTAGAGGGGCATTTTATTCTTATTGCCAACCCATCAATTGCTCCAATACAGCCAATGAAACATCCTTTCGAATCTACCGAGAATTCGGCACTAATTTCACTCAATTAATCTAGTGCACCGAGATCTCCATCCTCTAATCTCGTTATTAGATTTACCCAAGGAAAGTCAAATGCCACATCAATCCAATCAATGAAAGTATGAAAGTATTTGTAGACAGAAGAGATAGATTCAACATCGTATGCCCATCCAAGAAGGTCCAAGTAACTTCCGCCACACAATAATCTAAGTCCAATTGCCACTTTGGTGTACCCGCAGATTGCTTGAGTATTGGCAGTACGGAATTCATCTTTCCCGACCTTGTCCTCGATCTTGGAGCACAGGATACCAAACTCCTTCTTTGTCATACGGTATTTGCGCCTGAAAACGTGGTCAGAAATGCTGTCACGGATGTCCTCCCATGATGTGAACTTGCTGCTGCCATGGCTGATGCTGCCCTCGTCCCAATCATCGGGAGTGTCTTCATTCTTCCGTTTTTTGTTGTAGGCTCGGTACTTTTTGCAATTACTTTTCTCCTTCCTTACAATTTCTAACAGTTGGTGATTTAGTTTGTTCAAATGTGTCAGTTCTGATTGAGCTACATGGATGATTGTAGCCACAAGGGCTAGATCTAACTCGTCACACTTGGGAAGCTCTTCAACAAATTGGTTGAGGTTGGAGACCTTTGAAAATGTAGTCATTGTGCAGGTGAATCAATTGGGATATTGGAGGTGAAATAATTGGATAGTAGAATGTAATTTGGAAGCAAAATGAAAAACAATGCATTCACCAATAAACACTTTCAACTGGGGGCATGTGTGGTTTCATACGCAACCTCTATCGATTCTGCATGCAATGAATCTGAAATGCCAATGATGATGGACCTGATACAAGTGGAGAAGCAGCCCCATGTGGTGGATCTGAGGCAAGTGGAGAAGCAACCCCATGACCATCAAACAACGATCCGACCCGGAGCTGCCACGGCCCAGTCCTGAATGGAGGCAACAAACACGTCCATGCCGGAAGTTATGATGGTAGCACAGAGGTGGTGCCACAGCCCCATCCTGACGTTGTCAGTTGTCCGTGATGGAGGCGCCAAACACGCGTGATGACAGGAGTTCTGATCAGAGTTGCATTGTGCACGGAACTGCCACAGCCCCGTCCGACATTGTCAGTTGTCCGTGATGGAGGCGCCAAACACGGTGATAACGGGAGTTAAGACCAGAGTTGCATCGTGATCTCCGTCTGCCATGGAACTGTGACGGCGTTCTCCGTGATGGAGGCGACAAACATAGCGGTGGCGGAAGTTATGATCATATCGTACGATAGTTGCATCGTGCGTGATCTCGGTTCTTGGTCTCCATCTCGCCGCATTTGTTCTTTGGATCCAAGATCTGATGGATGATGGCGGAGACTTGTGATGGAAGTTGTGTTCCCGCCATATTCTGTGAAAAAAAATACAGCAAATGAAAAAAAAATACGAGATGAAATAGGATTGAATATCGGATCCTATTTCGTCTTGTATTTTTTTTTCATTTGCTGTATTTGGCGACGAATACTATCGCGTTTGGTCGCCATCGCTAAATACAGCGGTGAAATACAGCAAATAATACACCGATTTAACCACCGCGAAACGGCTCTAAGCGCGACTGACGCCCACCGCACCGCGCGCACCCCAATTGTTCGCCGCTGCGCACCGCCTCCAAAATCCTTTCGTTGATAAGCGACATGGCCAACAATCTCGCCGAGATGGGAGCAAGCGCATCGGTTGCAGTTGCCAATTCTGCCGACGCTGACGGTGCAGGTGCAGGTGCAGGTGATGTCGCTGCAGCACCCGATTCTACTACTTTAATGCAAGGTGAAAATAACCGCACTGCGCCAAGTGATATTGCGAATGGACACGACAAGCAACACAGGGGTGGAAAGAGTGCTGAGGAAGCACCAGAGGCGACGAAGGAAGTGGTGGATCTGACACAACCACAATCTTTGTGGCACCAGCCTGCCCAGCTGGGTGATGGCAGTGATGTTGCAATGATCAAAGAATCAGCATTATTTGCTTCTCGTGAAAGTACAGGCGTGGTTTTAGAGGAGCCAATGAAAGAAGTTTCAAAGCTACAAATTGACAAAGAGGACGATGGTGGCATGAACACCCAAATAATGGTGAACAATGGAAGTGGAATGAGTAACAAATTAGACGATGTAACGGAAGTTGAGCTGGTAGAGCCTCGGCAGAAGCAGAACAAGGTGGCGTCGCCGTCGCACCAAGCCGCCATCGACGTCGAAGGGGTGCAGCCTGTAGAAAATAGCCAAAAAGTTAAGACGCCATCGCCCAAGCTACAATCCTCCAACGAAAAGGACAGCCTAGCACCCTCCTCAAAACCATCACCCGCTCCCAAAACGCCTCAAGAATTATACGACCAAATCAAAAACAGCCGTGACAAACTCTTCTTCATCGCCTACTCCCACAACAACGATCCAGTCATCGCCGCCGCCGCCGGCAACAACAATGCAAATAATAAGAGGGGCAAGAAGAAAAAAATCGAATATCAATGGTATTTGGTACGAGTGGATCTATCGACGTGTCAGGATCTAGAGAATACCAAAAATTGTCACGAGACCGGGAGGTACTACGTGGAGTTTTATACCAAGGCGAGTTATGATCAGGGGGTGGTGCTGCCGGGGAATCGACTTGAGAATGGCATACCTGGTGAGTTGGAGTATTTCTGTGTACATACTTGTTTCATGCTATTAATATGATGCTCCGGGTTGTTTTGCTCACTCGGCCGTTTGGCATTATTTTTTACAGCTGCCAAAATGAAGGCCAAACCCGACAGCGAAAGCCGATACTGGCTCGAGTGGCACGACTATCATTTCGACAAAAGCGGCGATATGATCGTGGGAAAACCGAAGGAATTTCTTCCCAACAGCAAAGAAGCGATTCTACGACGACTTATGGATTTATCTCAAAGAAGGCGCTCCTCCGGTCAGTCGTCTCTGAGCGGGGGTAATGGCGAGGAGGGACAGGAGCGCTTGATGTCGGAGTATCATCCCAACTTTAACAAGTACACGCCTTGGGCGGATGAGATTAATTTGATGGATGCGGAGACGCGCTTGGTGGGTCCTTTTGATTTTGAGGACGTGAAGCCTCCGCCGTTGGATGAGAATGATCTTGCAACGCTCAGCGAGGATATGAAGAGACTTTTTGCTTCGAATCATTCGAAGTTGCATGTGAAGGATCGTGTGCACTTGGGTCGATGGAAGGAGCTGTTGGGATCTATCAAGGGAAGGGATATCGATCCGCCAACGATGCCTGTAGAGTCAAAAAGAAAGAATAGGAGACTTTCTGGTGGTAAGAGGGCCCGAGAAGAGGCAAATGGAAAAGAATCTCAAGTTTCAAGTGGAAAGAAGGTTAGAGACATGTCGAAGGCCCAAGCGATACAATCTTTTTGTGCCAAGAGGGGTGGTTCAGAGTTAGCGGTCACTGCTCAAAAGGAACCATTGCTACTATTTGCGGCTACTTCCTCGCATCCTGCACTATCTGTTCATGCATCTTGCGGGAAAACGAACAGTGATAAGGCCGTTGTATCTAAAGACAAAATGAAGGAGGGGGCTGTATCTGTGTTTGACGAAGCTTTTAACCAAATGCGCGAAGCTACTTCAAAGGATGGAAGAACTTATTACTTGAAAGATGAACTGAAAGAAGCATTGAAGCAATCGTTGGAAAGCTGGGTGAGTAGGATCGAGTCACATGTATTTCCGCGGTCTATAGACGGAGCCCAAGCGTCATCGATCACGGCCAGATCAACTGAGCCACTTGAAGGCCTTCCGGAGACGAACTTTGCACAAGAAGAAGTAGAATCATTTCCTGTTGCCTTTGGCGTCCTTAAAGAGGATACTGGTGGTGACAAAAATGCCAAAATTGCAACGTTGGACTATGAAACTGAACAAAGGCGGATGAAGCGGAGTGCTAATACAGGGGTCAAAGGGACCAAACGGTCCAAATCATTGGACTCGAATACAAGAGTCAGAGGGGCCAAACGCTCCAAATCTCTTGACTCGAGTGCAGCATCCAAATCAAAATCGACTCCCCGAAAACGATCGAAGAAGGCAAGCGCCACCGTGAATGAGAAAGATTTGCGGGTCCCCACAGAACCTGCAGAAGGATTTCCAGCAGGGTGGGTGATACGAAAAGTGCCTCGCGGCACCACTGGAGGTTCGAAGTCACACGATACGTATTATTATTCTCCAAAGAAGCAATTCAAATTCCGCAGCAAACCTGAGGCTAACCGGTTTTTGGAGGCAGTGAAAAGTTCTGGTGGAGATGAGATGGCAGCGTCGGAGAAGATGAGAAAGTGACTATTATTTGCATCAGACCAGTGGTTTTATAGTGTGTAGCAAAAAAATGATTCATTACTGCACGAGAACATATGGGGGTGGTGCATCAAAATCAATATTGTCCGTATTGATCATGATCAACACAGTTTTCTTTTTACATAGTGAATCTGGTCCTAATTCAGTATTGAAATGTCTCAAGACACCAAGGGTTCGATCAAATCAAGTTGAAATTGGCGTTATTTCAAATTAGGTGATCATGCTCCATCCGGACAGTCTCCCTGGTGCAAATTAGCATATCACTCCTATGCATTCCTGTGATCAATTCTCGCACTATTTTGTCGCAAACTTTTATGCCACAGCAATAGCAGGCAGCAGCTTGGCAGTCAAAACCTTGTTTAGTGTAGAAGATAGGTTACAACAAAAAGAAACTTTGTGCTCATTTCATCGTGTTCTGCCGGCGTTGGTAGATGGTATCACAAAGTCCAGGTTCGCAAGAACTGGTCTACTTGCCAGAATTTGATGCCAAGCTGAATAGGAGCAAAATATTTACAACCCATTTTCGTCCAATCCTAGCCCAAAAGGATGGCGCAAATTCACATGTAACTCAAACTTTCAAAGTATAGCTTGAGACACCCACAACTTCCTTCAAAGCAGATACAACTAGGGCCACCGGTATGGTGACAACCAGCCATGGGCCCTAACCCTATGGATATCATATATAGAACAGTGGATCCAAATGAGCAGCTATTGTGGTCAGTGATTTGATTGACGTTGATGGAGTGGTCATTGTGAGTGGCAAGATGGATCCAACTAAACAACAGTTGTGATCAGTAAGGGTCTTGATGGGACGACCAGTGTGGTTAACAATTGATCCAGATGATGGTTTGATGATGGGGGGGGTGATCATTGTGGTATATGATCAGCAAAGGCAAGGGGTGCAATTTAGGGGTAATTTGGGGTCAGTAAAAGGCCCGTCTCAGCCGTTGTGGTCATGTTTTGATTTGCATAGGTAGCCGTTGCAGGAGAAGAAGCACAGCAAGTGTCAGGTGTCACCTGTTGAGTATGAATTCACACTTTTAGTTGTGAGTGTATTTGAATTGCTTGCATTATTCATTGACTTATTCCGTAATTCCATTATCGGGGTTTCTTCAAGAATATCTACCCTGGCCGTTTCTACAATGTTTTCAACTTGGGTGAGGCAATGACCCACTGCTGCAGTACCAGAAGTAGGAAGAAGAGCAACCAGTTTTTGTCACTTTTTGCTACGGAACTAATTGCTCTGGGGGGGCAATGTGGCAGAGTACTATCCGCAGTGGACATATCAGCATCCGTACCAGTATAGAATGCCACCTCTGTGTGCCTTCAACTGTGACAGTGTAAAAAAGAACAAATTGCAGATAGATAGATATAGTCGGTGTATCTTTGGTAGATGCAAGCCACCATTTGTACAGCACAAAGATGTGGATTATATCAAAAATATCACACAGTAGTGGTTTCTCGGTTCTTCTTTAGATTCAAGTAAGCCTTTAGCACAGGTCTTGGTCATAGGGTGGATGTGTTGGCCAATGGTGCTGTCTGTGCTGCATTATTAGATTGTATGTATTCCATTTGGATTACTTCTAGAATGTAAACCACTGATTAATTTTAACTAACGCAAAACCAAGACCTGTAATGTACCTATATATTTACCCACCTAGTTGTCTAACCAACTGTGACAAAGTATATATATAGCCAACTACCACTACCTCCACACACACTCGTCTACCTACCTCCTGTTTGTAAATCTATCCATACATATAGTGTCACGGTATCACCAAAGTCGCCTGTTATAGAGTTGTTATTTGTGTATGACATCATACAGGGCAGCCTACTACCTGGATTGTTGGGCAAGGGTGTAGATGATTCAATTGACGCACGCCATGTAGTATCGGTTCCATATCTTCATTCAATATCAGCTGTTGTAGAAATTAGAAATATTGTCCAAAGAACTCTAGGTTTGAAGAGGAAGTGGTGCAATAGGAGGGCTCCAAGCAAAGTAGATGGGTGCAGTTCATTTGTGCATCTTTCTTTCAAATAGGTCGGTGTTTGCTTTAAGTATGCTGACAAAAAGAAGAAGAAACTTTGCAGGATGTGCAATAAGAACATGTCAAGTCAAAAAAGGAGGAATATACCATACTTGCTTTAAAAGGGGGACGGGACCGACAGTTATATAGGGAAACAATGCCCAAGTTGCCATATCCACAACACTAAGTGTGTAGAGGATGTTTGTAGGAATTGAGTGGGTGGCATGGATTCATTGACAGATAAGTGAGTCATCTCAATTTAAATCTATCCTGCGTTTGGCATAAATGGCTATCCAAACACTATTTTGGAATAGAACAATGCTCAAAACTAAAGGCAAGTAATTATTCAAATAATGTAAAAACTGATGCCTATATCATACAAATGAAAATTGTCCAGTAAGTAAGCTATACTGAGTACTTGCTGTTCATTTCAACTCTCAGTACAATACTGCCCATCCACACCCATGTCCCCACCCCATATCAAACTTGTTCCACCATCATCCCGGCCATCTACCACACACTACCCCCTATTGAAGAGACAAACTCTATCTCTTCAATTTAACAATCATTCTAGATAGCCAGTATTCCAACTAGGTTAGCACTTCAAACTAAGGGGCAAAGGGCAAGCTTTGGACCAGCTCAAATCTCTTCTTTGTGGTCACCACTCCAAACTAGGGCATCAAGGACAAGTGTTGGTTGAACAATCTCTCTCTCGTAATCACCTGCCCAGAAAATTTCCACCTCCTTATCCTCCTCATACTGAACATCATCCCTTTCACCACCAACGCATTTTCATTGGTGTCAGGTCAGTTAGAAACTTAGCAAACATGTTCATCATGAAAGACTCGCGAAGGACAAGTCTTAGGTTTGCAATGACTTCCTTCAACTTATCAGTGAACACATCAAATGCTAACCCCATGCTCACCGAACCCCAATTGTGATCTGCTAACTCCAGTGTTTTCGTTGCTAATCAGTGCAATGGAAGACAAACTGAAAGATATATGATGGTGAGTAAATGAGAGAGAGCAACAATCTCTCCACATGATAATACAACAAACAAGTTACGCATCAAAAGGTTCTCCTTCTCCTTGGGCAGTGGAAGAATTTCATCCATGTACTCAAGAGACAATAAGCGATTTAGATAGATTGCCGGTGCAGCAAGCAAACACAAATCATGTCTTGACCCTTGAGAATTGTACACATGGTGCATTGGTTCTTTTGGTTTATTCTTCTTCAGCCACGGAGCGTAGTCCTTCCCAAAACCTTTCACATAATTTGCATTGCAACTGAATCCCTCATCATAAGCGCAAGCAATGGCTGAGAATAATGTGGTTATATGAAGCTCTGACGCGATCTCTTCCCGGTCATCCTTCAGTATCTCATTCAGCTTTTTAGTGATAGCCTTCTCCATGGCTTTGAACCAGACATTGCATAAATGGTGATGACAATCTTGTTCCCACATCTTACCCCCAACAATCTTGCTGAGTACACGACGGGATTTTTGTGCAGAAGAACACGAGTCAATCAAGCACCTCATTGAAGCTTCTTCAGGTCAAGTCCATCTGACAAAGGGAAAGGATCGGGATCATCTGGAAACTCTCTCATGAACACTTCTCTAATCCTATCAAATCTGTGTTTGAGGGATTTAATCTTACAATGACATAGTTTGTTGAGTATGAATAAATCAAATAATAAATGAATGCACACACTCTCACTGTATCCTTGATGCTTTTGACTTTCTTCACAGCTGATTTGTCTTCCATGAAAATACAAGATGACACCATCACCAGGTCTAGCATGCTGTCACTCATTATACCAATAATGACAGCTTGGAAGGATACATGTTGGCATGTCGTGGCATCAAAGAAGATTTGCTTCCACTTGTCACCAAAGGCAAGCTTGTAGGCTGCGATTGTCTCGCCGATGATCTGAATTAATGAGCAAAAGTGCCTCACATAACACACAGATGGAGTGTGTGATGGTTTGGTAGAGTACAGGGTTTCATATCTGCAAGTTGAATGGAATTGCTGATGGGGGGTTCCATTCACAAGAAATTCATCGATGACTTTAGTGACCCATGTTGGCCACTCCCCCCGCCCATCCCACTCTCTCCTCATGTCTTTGCAATCAGACTTGACCCTGGCTTGATATTGTTGAAACACTTCATCTTGCCCTTGCTTGGCCTTCAAAACACGAACGAGCTCATCCTGTATACTATTCCTCTCATGTATTGCAGATTGAAGCTTGTCATAACATTGCTTCGATGTGGTCTTCACTCTTCCGTTGCTTTGCTTGTAGGCTTTGATGCTCTTGTTCTTGGAGATAATGTTCTATCTCTCTTGAGCTAGTGACTGTGCCAGCTCGATGTTGGACTCAGCCAGCTTGGCGTTGGATCCCTCAAGGTCAAAGTTTACTTGCTCCAAGACACCGATTTGATCCCTCAAGTTTAGCTCCATACTATCAAGCTTGACAAGTTGGGATTCAATTAGTTTCATTCTTCTGGATAGCTTTGGCTGTACTCAAGATTTTAACCGAGCGAGCCTCTTTTCGAGTCAGATCAGGCTGCGCTGCCAAACCTTGCATTGGTTTCTAAGTTGAGCAATCTTGACCTTGAGCTGAAAGACAGAGAAAAATCACTGCTGTGTGGTATTGGTTAGTATGGGGGGTTAGGTTAAAAAATAATATTAGAAGAGACAGAATTAAAAATATTAAAGGCTAAGATTATAAACGGAAACGACAAGATTTGAAAGTATCAACGGCTTGGTCAAGTTCCCATATTTGGACATCTCCATGTCTTGGAACGATGAATGTTCGTTGGAATTAAGCATCTACAGCAAGCTGAACCAGCGCGTCAAGTATTTGCATGTGGATAGCCACCACGTCAGGAGCCAGAAGACCGCCGTATAATTCGGCATTGAGCTACTCCTCTCAGCCCTCACTACTAGACCGGCTGAGAACAGCGACATAAGCCTCTCAGACTTATACCCAATCAACCACGAGGCTCTCCCTGTGGCCGACCAATTAAAGCGGGGGTCCAAAATGAGGACATTGGGCATCATCCTCGACTCGGAAGTTCTCCTATCACCTCAACACTTTACTAAGCGGGAGATGTATAAAAGATTGATGAAGCGTGAGGTGCTTGCAATCCGCAAGTATGCCAACCTTATCAGTTGAAACGCAAGGCCCCTCCACTCCATCATCTCATCCCTATGCAATAAGCATGAATTGAAGTGGTTGTGCGTTAAAATTGTCAACAAGCGCCATGCCAATCTAAAAGAGATGCTCCTTGGAGATCTCAACATGGAGGTTATGGCCAGCATTGAGGATGCCGTCACCAAGACGCTTCCTTGCAACTGCCCCACATCGTTTCTTTTTTGGAACAAGAAGGAAGGAAAAAAGGAATGCGCATACGGCGGCAACTCCTGATGCGAAACTGCTGGAATGATCTACAAGCTCCAGTGCAAGTGCTGTAACAAGTTCTATATCGTAAAGAGCTCTATCTCAAGCAACGAGCCCAGGAGCACATACGGGAGGTGACGAGACTGTATCAACAACATATTGGTTTCTACCAAGGAGTGTCCACTTCCTCTTCATCCTCATCCTCATCCTCATCCTCCAATCGTATTTCCCGCAATATATCTGGCTTGGAATCCACCCAACTATCTTTGGGGTCTGATTCCAGCCCTCCCAATCATCAGCCATGTCACGTCGTTGGCATACCGCTCCCTCTGCTCCCAGAACGCTTCATCAATTCTGACAGCGAAAGTGAGGCCACTCCCATCGCCACTATCCTACCCAATGACAGCGAGACCATCAAGACTTGCAACTCAACAACTGATGTTTCTTCTGGCTATGACAGCCTCCAATCCATCCTCCACTCCTCCCAACCACTTACCAATGAGCCACTTGTCACGCCACCAACCCAGCAACAACACAATGCTGAATCCACTGAGCAATGCAAAGATCACCAGCTAGATACTTCATCTTCTCTTTCCAGGCACCAGGCACATGCTTGCGCATATAAAACACCATCGCTTTGGAGACATAAAATCCGTGGCTACGTGGTGTCGTGAGAACATCGAAGTTAGCATTATATGGAGGGAGCCCACCATTTCTCTGATGAAAAACGCGCAGACGAAGCACTGTCGATTATGTGCGATGGAGAGAGTGAAACTCTTCTCCACGTTCTGCGACAAAAAGAGAGGGCGTAAATTACTGAATGCAAGGAATGAGATACGGGGGCA
>JALLAS010000631.1:0-12109 GCA_036939415.1 Detonula confervacea | reverse complement strand
GAAAGAAAACTGCCCAGGGGCTCAATTTCAACACCTTGGTTTTTGTTAGTGACAGGTAGCGCTAAAATTGCGCCTAAAAGGCGCATGGCGCCTAAAAAAAGTGGTTCGCCGCCGCGGGTAGAACCGCATCGCTCGCCAGAAACACTACACGCATAATATCATTGGCGCGCACAACCACAGCCCACAGCAACAACAGGGAGGTGGGAGAAAAAAAGCGAGCAGGGACACGCAGAGAAGAACTGATATCAGTGAGCAGTAACAACAAATATATCAACAAAGGCTGCCTGTGATCCTACGAGCTGGCAACTGGCATCTGGATTATTGTACCTGGCAACAATCAACAATTCAACGGCGAGATGGGAAGTGATGATGACAGCAGCAGCGACAATGGGCCAGATCTACCGGCAGGAGTGCTCCGTTCTCGCGGTGGCTGGGACGATACGTTCAATCTTGAGATGGAACATCAGAGAGAAAGGCTGCGCGCAGACGAAGATGAGCGCGACAATGCAGGGAGGGGAGAAAAGCCGAGTTCAACTCACGCGGCTGTAGACTTGAATCAGTTTAGGAATGAAGAAGTGGGTAAAGGATATCAAGCTAAGCATGTTGTTCGACAAAGGGAGGCGACTGCTTCTGCTTCGGCGGCTGGGGTCGTTGATATGTCTGGAGGCAAGTTTTCAAGTTCGAAAAAGGAAAGAGGGGCTGAATCTGCTGCAAGTAAAAAAAGAAGTCTCGATGATAAGGGTGCAACAGATGATGGTGGTGGGGGAGAAAAGAAAGCAGGCGATTTCCGACTTGAATCATACTTACAGTGTAAAGGCATGCGGGACTTCATGAAGGATATTGACAAAATACTCAAGCAATGATAACAGGGAAGAGTTGAACCTTATTGTACACAACGAAAACAAATGCTCATTTCAAATTGTGATCAATGACGAAAGGCCAGATGAATGAGCAACATCAATTTATACTGCATACTACAAGAATTGATAGATTGATATCACTCACGGATTCTCAGTCGGAGGTCTCATACAAACATAGAAAATGATAAATAGTAACGATCCTGTCAGCCCAACCACCTTGAAACCAAGAATAGGTGACGCAACACATGAAAAATCTCAAAAAAGGGGACTCTCCACTCAATCCCTAATGCTGGGGTCAATCGCAAAGACCTTGCTATAGGATTAAACACAACATGGCAATACAAACTCATATCAGAGAGTAAATCGCTTTCTTATACCACGAGAAGGCTTTAAACCTAAAACGATTCAGTACAAGATCTTTCTGCGATTGACTCCCCCATCCATTATTGTCTAAATTCCATTGCATAAAAGTCCACGACAACAATCCATTTCATTTTTTCTACTGCATTTGTAAGCCCTTCCACCTCCACATTTTCCATTGCACATACCGATGATACTATCTTCTTTCCATTGCTTGTATCCATTCCACCAAAAATTTCCATTGCCGTTTTTACCCATATCCATTACGCTTATTCCAAGAGCTCACAATCATGCAATTCACTAATTCCATACCTAAAAACACGTCCGTTGCATATTCTCAAACCTATTTCAGTTTCCACATCAACGCCCCAACACGCACATTACCAGATTGTATTACCAGAACGCTGCTGCTGCTGCTGCTGATCCGGATGCTGTTGCTGCGCTCCAGTATTGGTAGTGTTTCCACCATTCCACTGGGCGGAACCCTGGTTCAGACTGGCAACTCCCACGGGCTGCTGCTGCAAAGGCTGCTGCATCTGGCCGTGATATTGTGGTGCCGCGGGGCGGTACGCGTTCCCACTGGTAATGTTGACGCCAGGCAAGAGGCTTTGGAGGAGGGCCACGTCATTGTTGCCGTTGGAGAATCCGACGCCACCAATGGGAATGCCTCCACCACCTTGAGAGGGGCCACCTATGGGTTGCATCATGCCATTATTGGGCTTACTGGCTCCAATGGCACCAATAGGTCCGTTGGCCCCCACAGCACCATTGGCGTTCAACCCACCCACTGGGGCTGCGGACTGCATGGAATTTCCAAAGGGTACAGTCGATTCTCTGAGTGATCCCGAGCCAGTTGGTAGTTCAATTCCAAGCATGTTGGCCAATGCCGAGCTTCCACTGCCAAAACCATTCTGGCTCGTGCCGAAGAGACTCATGCCGCCAACGTCACCGCCGACACTGCCGTTTCTGGGACCAATGGGGGCAGGCCTGTTGGAAGGATCATTACTGCCTCCCCACAGAGCCCCGCTGCCCCCAAACATGTTGTTCTGACTGCCTCCCGCAGCTCCCCACTTGTCAACGCCGCCACCAGCGGATGTATCTGGCAATAGCCCAAGACCTCCAAACGGATTTCCCGAAAGTGACGGACCGCCAATAATCCCATTTTGGGATGCCAAGGGAGCGAGGGGTTGTCCACCAAGGATGCCACTGCCCGTATGAGTTGGATCTAAGGAAGGATTCAGGGCTGTAGACGCAGGAGGCTCCCCAATGGGTCCGCCGCCAAGATTACTAGAGAAACTGCTGCCAATGAGAGGCGATCCCATGCTTGGAAGATTGCTGGGGAGATTGGAGCCACTGATGGCCCCAATGGGAGTGGGGCCGCCGCCAACTAATCCAGAGGCAGTTGTTGGTTTTGCAGTGGAAATTCCATTCAGCGGTTGCAACCCTGCAATTTCCTTCTTGGAACCACGAGATCCCGAAGACTTATTCGATCCGACGGAGGAGTGAGACGGAGAAGAGGGAGCCGAAGAGGTCTGTTTTCTATTATTTGCATTTTTCAGCGCCATTTCACGCTGTTGATGCTTCTGCTCCGCCAATGCCATTTCCTTTCGTTGTTCCTGCAATGCCATCGCCTCTCCGGGGGTGAGGTCCGACGAACCCCCCACCAGAGGGGCTGCTTTGGGCACCCCCCCCGAAGAGGGTGCCGGAGCTATTCCCGCCGGCTTTCCGGTGAGAGGCATCGACCCCGCCCTTTTCAGCGGGGTGAGGGGGGTCAATGTCGTATGCGGCGCCGGAGGGGCGGCCGGCGCAGTGCCAATTCCCGCCACGATCGATGCCGCCGAAGGAGCATTCGCCGATCCCGGCCCGTGTCCGACGCTGGCCACGATTCTATTGTGATGCAAAATGGCAGATTGTACTCTCGTCTTTTTCGGCAAGGGTTCGTCGAACGTGGGAGGAGGAAAGACGGGGCTGGCGCTCGCCTTTCCCGTCCCCGATGGTCCGCCGCACCCCACCTTCCTCCTGCCGGGTCCGCCTCCCGCCCCAAAGACGGCCGCCGCCTGCTGCGCCATGATCTGCTGCTGACGCGCCAAAACGTCCCTGCCGGAGGTGACGTATCCCGCCTGAATTTCCTGTTTTGTGAAGGTGTCCTCTGCGTCGCCCATGTGGTGGAGGTAGGTGCAGTCGGGGTTGTTGCAGCGGACGTTTTTGATAAAGGCCGAGCAGTATTTGGAGGTTCCATAGGAGGCGCGGATATTTCGACCGTCGTGGTAGAAGCCGTCCAGGGCGAGGATGCAGGCGAGTGTGTCCTCCTGCGATTTACAAATGATGCAATATTAGTTGAGAAAAATTACCCTGACCTAAACACAATGTGCTGTCACAAAAAAGATTATACGGATTCAGCATCATCTGCTCTCCTGATTCCCCCGTGATGGGAAAATGAATATTGCTGCGTAATTCCGGTTAATCCACAGTCAACCACCAAGCGATTCAGATTGAAGTCTCTTACCTTGTGAGCAAAGGTAACATACGCACTAGCACTCGCCCTCCTCGGATCCCCCGGATTATGATTCCGATTAATCACAATCTTGGAAATCTTTCCATACTGCCCGAAATACTCGGGCTTTCTCAAATTTTCCTCCGTTGCAATATTCGGAGGCATCCCCACCGCATACACCAAATTACGCCTTATCACCCGCATCGTCGCCAGGGTGGACCGATCCTTCGGCGGCTCCGGCGGCCCCCGATGCGAACACGAATGGGAACTGCTCGCCGACCCCAACGCCGCCACCAAATCCGCCCCGTCGAACCCCCCGAAAGAACTGGTCCCCCCCAACCCCCCGCCGCTCAGCGCCGCCGCGAAATTGGTCGTCGCTCCCCCGCTCCCCGCGGTCGCGTAATTCGCCAGCTGCTCCCGTTTCTCCTGCTCCCGCATCGCCCTCAGCCGTTCCCGTTCCCTCTTTTCGGCGAGGGCCTTCTCCTTATTGGCGGCGACCACCTCTTCCATGTCGACGGCGGAGAATTCGTGCGGATCGTCGCCGTAGGGGGTGCGGCAGGCGGGGCAGAGGCCGGATTCGGATTCCTTGATGCGGTGCCAGCACCACATGCAGACTTGGTAGCCGCATTTGCAGGGGTAGAAGGATTTGTCGGAGAGGTCCAGCTCTTCGCAGCAGAGGGGGCAGATATCATTCTTTGATTGTATTGTTTAATTGTTTGTTTGTGGAATTCATTGGGGAATGGAACATTGGACATGAAAATAATGGTATTGAGGACGGTGAAAAGGTTAGGCACGGGATCGACTCGAAACCAAAAATGACGCTATTTAGACAGCAATGAAACCGCATTAAATCGGAGCACATGCAACCGTCCACAGCAGAGCATTACCGAATCAGCATGTTGAACGATCGAAACAACCTGCCCTTAGACTTACATCATCGTCAGACATGGTGAAAATAGGGATGGAGCTATGGAATGAGGAGGAGGATGGTCGGTGGGAGGCTTTGAAAAAATGACAGATTAGGGTGATTGATGGTGCCGCGGTATGGGTGCGCGCGCGCGGCGCCTCGGGCGGGATTGCACTGTGCCAAAGACGTACGAAATTTCCATGTGATAGATATTCAGCGAGCGTTGTTGGCGGGCGCTGTCGATTCCGGGAGGTAGGTGGGGTGAAGTTAATATATCATGCCTAATCTCTTTCTAGACACTCTCATAAATGTTCTAAACTCCCTTTTCGGCACCATTCAGCCCTAGATACCTTATTGTATGTGGAGAAAGTTTGGGGTAAAATAATATTATGAGAAGCATTAGTATCCCCGATCGACCCCATACGTAATGAAATCTTAAAAATGCTATGTACTCCCAAGTTCAAGGCGATTGAATACGACGGGCAGACGACGAGCGACCTACCTACCTTCTTTCACCTTGAAGTTAGGGTCGTATCACTAGGTCATATCAGACAAAGACTGTCTTAACGTACATGATTACATGTCTCAAATAATAATCGTGGTCAAAAAATCACCTCCTCACATTTTCATTTTGCCCGATAGATGATGAGAACTGCGAGAAAAGAAAGAGGCTGCATGCAGTACGATAGCCTGGTGTCAAGGCATTGCTGCTTTCGTATCTACAGCCCACGACGATAGTGACAGCAAAGAGAAGAGCGGTGGAGTGATTGATCTTCAAGGTTCCAGAACTCCAATCTATATCAAAGAAGTGGAGGCTACTACAAAAAGAACTGCTCAGTTCATTCGATAGGTGCCATAAAAATATATTACAGAGCCATTGAACCACAGATTGAACTGCATGAACAATACAGTAGTTTATTAATAATACGTCAGGATAGAGAGTGATTATGGCAATATCAAATCTCAAACATCAAACCATGAGCTCCGCCTACTACAGCAGCGCATCCACCGAAAACGAAACGGATCAAATCGCCCTGGCCGCGAAAAGGGCCGCACGAGAACGCGATGCCCAAACCCTCTTCACCGAATACAAGCATCTCTTCAAACCCACTCGAATCTTCCAAATCGTCTCCTTCCTCTACGGAGAACGCAAATTATTCATCATCATCATGTTCCACTTCGTGGCCACGCTGGTGGTTTGGTCTCATTTCTTCTTGATCAAATTTCAAGAGTTGGAAAACAATGTTCCGGCGGGTGCTCCGTATTATTGGGCCAAGAGGATTATACCACCGTTGGAATTCGGATCGATGCATGCTATATTGTTTCAAATGGCATTGTTGCCGTTGACCATGAGCAGATATACTATTAGTTCGTTGAGCAATTCCAAGTTTGATAGATTCGTCCCTTTGAACAAGATGCTGAGGATGCATATACATGTGAGTGAAACAAGATGTTGAACGGTGTGATCTATTTGTTTACAGCGTCCTCTCAACTGATTTATGCATATCCGAATGTTCTCAGATGGGATGTAAGGTTAAGGATGTCGATGAAATGTATGATGTTGCAATAAGATTAGTCCAGCCAATGAATTGTTGTTTTTCATATCATGTTTCATTTTCTCCTTCCAATGAACAGACACCATGTGCTCCATTGTGGTACTTGCAACCGTGATATTTTTCGGCTTCTTTGGTACTCTGTGCGCTCAGGTAAAAGTCGAGGATTGTATATGGAGTACTAAGTATCTTTTGCAGCTTTGTTGTAAACATGTGCTCGTTTTTGCTGCAAAAACAAACAGGGCCAGCAAGACTTCTGTAACAAGTTCCGAGTAGGTGAGACTTTTTCAAGGGGCCAAAACAGCCACATTATATATGGGCTATATTTCTTATCATCATCAGCTTGCTTCGTTTGAAAATCACCATAGAGATTATGACAACAGGGTATATACTTGCTGCATTAGTTATCGCAATAGGATCAACAGGATTCTTACGCCACACTTCGATAAAATACGAAACGTTCTATATGTTCCACGCCCTCGTTGCAGTCATGTACCTCGTATCTATCATTCATACATTCGATAGCAAACAACGGAACGGCGAAAAGGAAAGGAGTCAGAATGTGAAATGGTTTTCAGCTCCGCTTTTGTACTATGTTTGCGATTATGCCATGTTGTATATCAATCAAAGATTCCAAACTGAGGTAACATCATTTGTGGCCATGAAAGGAAGTGGAGGATCACGTATGGGTTTATTGAAGTTGAAACGTCCAACTCTGTTCAGGTTCAAGCCGGGTCAGTATGGTGAGTAGTGACACATACCCACCTACTACGTATATTATCACCAATGAAGTCAGCACTTCGTGAAGCAAACCTCTTCATGTATATTATACTGTTCAAGCCTTTTTGCAAGCTCCAGAAGTAGATCGATGCTGGCATCCTTTTTCGATAGCATCCGATCCAAACTCCAGAGAGGTCGAGTTCTACCTAGAAATTTATCCCATGGGTTCCTGGACAAGAAATTTATGGAGTGAACTAATCAAGAAGAATCCCGATGATCGTTTTCGTGTAGAACTTATGGGCCCATATGGCACAGGTGAGTTCACGGATTTTGTTAGGATATAATCTTCTCGGAACAATCTGCTTACTATTGTGAATCTGACTATTCGAACTTGCATTTGCTCAACAGGTATCGTGAACAAAAAAGACTACTCTCAGGTTGTTGCGATAGGATCAGGCACTGGTATTGTTCCTATCCTGAGTGCCTTCAAAGAGCACATTCATCAGCTGCTGATGCTGAACCCAACCTCCCACTACAATGCACAGCATGAGAGAGAAATATGTTCAATGAAAGTTTGCCGCGCAATGGAAGCTAGGGCAAAAACCACTTTCCAAATGCTGGTATCCTTCATATTCTCTCTCTTGTGCATGATATGGTGCGCGGGAAAGAAACCAAGCGATGTAGAAGTAGAACCTAAGGCCGAAAGGAAGCAAGCTAGAGTGAAACACGCAATCCACCGGCTGTCAAGTCATTTAGAGGAAGATGACCCTGCTATGTCTGCATCGTCTCCAGCAAATGATGAAGTAAAGAATAGTTCCGTCCATCGATCGTCAAGCCATGATGATGGTGTCAATATACAAACCTCATGCCCAAAGAAAGAAACAAATAAGGCCATTTTTTCGGCAACCCGGTCTAGTAAGTGCACATCGGCATGTACTCATTTGGATATTCCTAGCCTTTAATCTAACTCTATTTCAACTCACTATTGATCATGCCACTTGCCATGAACAGTATACACTCGGCTTGTGATTGCAGTGTTTGCAATTTATGGCAGTTTGGTCATTGGTCTCTTCTTATCGTGGACTACCATAAGCATCAAACTCTATGATGGAATGGACAAGGCTCTGCTGTTCATAGTTGTTTCATTTCAAGCTGTATTTGCCCTGTTGTCGATTTTTGTGTGGAATGGAAACACGTGAGTGATAGTATTTGCATCACAATGATTCATATTTGAACTAATATCTGTACAGCAATTCTCATCATATATTTCTCCAGACTTCTTGCTCACATAGATTTCATTGTCAGCATTGCAAATCCGTTTCTTGATTGGTACTTAGTTTCACTGTTTGTGACAAATAAAGGCCTATCGCCAGGAGAAATTGCATCGGAAACTTTCCTTTTGGCTTATTCAACCATAAGAATGTGGTGGAGATCTATAAGCGTTCAGGTGGCATTTTCTGCAAATTTGCCCGTGCTTGACTCGCTGCATGTTGTGTGGGCGACAAAATCAGCAAAACTCGTATCAAGATTGCTTCCCGATTTAACAGCACAATGGGATAGCCTTGTTGAACAATGGGGAGATGATGCATCGCAAGGTGAGCACTTTAATGGTATGTCTAGTGTTTTGATTTTCACGGTCACAGCCATCCTAGTCTTGACACATCATGTGCATCAATCGTTGTTGCGCCGTTCCAGTCTGTCAAGTATCAATCTATGTCACTGACAGTGAGTGCTTGTATCATACATCATAATGTATCGCGTCTACATCAATCTCACGATGGTATACTTATCTTACTTTCGAATTCATCTCCACACACAGCAAACCCTCGAGCACTGCGCCGACTCAAAGCTGTGATGTCTGAGTCAAGTTTGGAAAGCCATGTATTCTTTCACCGTCCAGATTTTGAGAAGATTTTAGAACATCATGCTCTCAGCATGATTCGAAACCATGAATATTCATCATCGCTGCTTACATTTTGTGGATCTAAGCATGTCTCTGCAGCTGTTGAAAGAGCAAAAATTGCCAACGACTTGACCGTTGCTATGTCTGGTTATAGGAGGCATCATATGGAATTCAAATCAGAGTGCAACGGTTCTCCGAAAACAGGAAAAGCCATTGGTCAGATAGGTGTAGACGAGACTGGATCAGTACTTATTGTAGATGGTAACACGGTCGCTTTTGACCGTGAAACATGTGCAGCTAAGAGTGAGAATAATAAGAGTCACCATTCCACCAGGTGTAGTTTTTCGTTGGGGCAGAATCAAAATAAACGAATGTCTTCTTCAAGTGAGAAGATGGAGCTCCCTTGATATACTCCAAGCTCAATTTGGCACTTTGGTAACATCACGACATAAACTGACCTTCGAAATATGATGAGTATAGCGATATGATAACGAGGCATAATGCCGCATTTTATAGCTCAAAAGAATCATTGCAAGGATCATCGAATACAGATGATTCACGAAGGCAGCAACTGCCATTGTCACCTATTCCATTTGGCTGAAGGATGGAATTGAAAGAAACAAGATCATCGTGTGATCTCAACTGCTGGGGCCCAATTTTGGATGATGGGAACAACAAAGACCCATCGTCATCAATGCCCAGGAGATTTGTCACTGTGTTGTTGCCCGCAGCCATGTCTACTTCGTCAATAGAATCAATGGGAGGCAACGTTCTTCTATTTGGAGCCCTTCCGGGACTCCCCATGTATTCGAGTGCCGAGCTGGGCAAAATGTTCAAGCTTCTGGGCGGGCGGAAGGGCGATGACTCTATTGAGAATCCTGTTGATCTAATCTCGTCTTCCATCCAGCTTCTATTGCAATCTATTGGCAGTTCCGTAGGATAGGTGCTTTGTCCATGATCTTTATGAGTATCATGACGCCATCCTCCACCAACAAAGTACAGCTCAACGATCTTCACCATGAGCGTTCCACAGACCACCAGTAACAAGGCAACTGCTGCCCACCCATACGCCCACCCACCACCATCTTGAGGGTTTCCTTCCTCGACTGCTCCGCCAACAATGCGCCATACAATGGAGCTTAAAAGAGCTGCTACTCCATCTGTATACGCAGTGTACAGCCCTCTATTCTTTCCAAAAGTAGCGCCGACAATGGCGGGAATGTGATAATACTGCACTGCCACTCCAAAGCCAAGTCCCAATGATGCCAGCACTTGAAGGAGCAATACCAATACTGGCAAATGCAGCGCCCTTCGGACAAACGGCATGGCCAAGAACGACAACATGTAGCACATGCAGATGGAGAGGCAGTAGAAGAACGCAATCATATTTTTGGTCCCAACTTGCGCTGCATCTATCAAGGGCGATCGCCCCTGCAGATCCAGTCCCGCATTGCTAGGCCGCGCCTGCCTTCCCTGCTCGCTATCGGCCGCTCTGGCAAACGCCTTGCCCCCGACGAGCAACCCCCCGAGCATTCCCAACGACAGGAACACCGTCATCGCGCCGGCCTTGCTCTCGGTGACCATTCCGGAGGACGTGTCCCTGAAATAGGTTCCCAGTATCCGTTCGGAGGACTTGACCATCGTGGCGCCCGCGTGCGCGGCGGCCACGGCCCAGAAGACGCGGGATACGAGTATCGCTCGTACGGACGGCCCCACGGTGTAGAACACGGAAGAGCAAAGGTGCATTGCCCTTCGCGGTATCGACGGCCGATGCGGAGTCCACGACTGAAAGGACGGATGATGCGGATGGCGGTGCGCCGCGCCGCCATCGCCCGTGCCGGACCGCGACATCGTTCGTATCGGATTTTGGGGATCGTGGACTTTTCCCGGAGAATCCGTAAGGTAAAAGTGAAACACGACGACTCCGCCGGCGGCGGCACAGGCCGCCAAGCCGGCAACCCCTCTCCAAGTGATGTACGTCCATTTGATCAACAAAGAAGACAGCGGTATCGCCAGCAGCGATCCGCATCGAGAGGCGAGCGACGACACGTACAGCCCCCTTTCGAATCTGCCATTGGCACCAGCATCGTCGTCGTCATCGTCGCTCGTCCCGTAATGAGCGCCCAGTATCACGATCCCGGCGGACCAGTTGATGGAGCTGAAGAATTCGACCGCGGCGCAGAAACCGATGGCCCCGTTGGGAGTGGTGCTGTACCTCAATCCCAACAGGGAAAGGCAGGTGCACGCTCCGTACAGAACGAGGAGTCGGCGAGCTCCCGCGACGTCCACCAGCACTCCGTTGATGAACTTGCCGAACGCGGTCACGAGCGTCACCACCGACGTCAAATGAGAAGCGAACGCCGAAGAACTCTGATTATTGTTATTAGCAGCATTATTCGAATACGACGACGACGACGACGACGACGACGACGACGATCTCCTGGTGCGTATTCGAAACGGAATCCATCGCTTCTTCGTCCCGGTCCAGTCGTACACTTCCAGCGTTTCCAAATTGTAGTACGGCGCGTAGTTCCATGTTTCCTCGCTGCCGCTGCCGGCGAGGGAGAGCGCCATGGCGGGCACCAGCGTTATCGGGGCGGTGGTGGCGGCGCTCAGGAGGGCTTGTCCCACGAAGAGGGCGGCGTTTAGCTTGTTCCACGTTAGGCGTTCGTGTTGTTGTTGCGATTTATGGTTATGGGGTGTGGGTGTGGTGGATGACGTGCTGGCGCTGCTGCTGCTGGTGCGGCGGTGATCGTGATCATGTCTAGCTCTATTATTTTCATCGTTATTGTTCGTCACACTGTTGCTGTAATCATTACCATCATCCCTCGGTGGATGATGCGACTCGTCGTCATTGTTGCCATCTGCATCTGCACGACGACGCCTTACGAATGCATTGACGTTGCTGTTGTCATGCTCCTCGGGAGGATTCAAGTCATAAAATTCTTCCACCGCGGCAGCATTATTTCGCTGTTGCTTCCTCGATTCGTCACGATAAAATTCGTCCAGCACTGCATCATCATTGAGATTCATGATGGCGCCGTTTCCTTCCTCCGCAACGGACGCTGAGGTCGAGGTCGATGATGATGAGTGGAATAAATAATTTGTCATTGTTATTGTTTTGATGTTGATCTACTCCTATATCGTATTCTGTTGATTGTAGACCCGTTGATTGTGTTGAGAATAAAATGTTTCACCACACGACAGCTACTTAGACCGTTCCTACGGTTCTACCTACTTACCAGTGAAATCAGACATGGCTACTAGCCAAGTCTCCCGGGTATGATTGAAACGGTGCCGTTGGCGGTGGTG
>JALLAS010000630.1:0-13917 GCA_036939415.1 Detonula confervacea | reverse complement strand
GTCCAATAACGGCCCAGATCTTATTTGGTGGTCTGCCTGATCTCCCTACCACCCTGGCCAAATCCACTCCTGCCGGCTTTCCCAAGTAGCAACCTTCTAGATCCAAATACTTCAAATTATCAGCAGCAGAAAGCAAAAGATACAGGACAAATGCAAAATCATCCACATCCTCAGCAATTTTGATAGTCCCGGACAGGTAAACGGACATATGTTTAGAAAATAATTATCTCCTTGATGGTCAAGTACCCTATAGGGTACTTATTTTACTGCACTCTGTAATGTGTAAATAACTCTATAGAAAATGCATTTTTACATTGTTTTGAGTGCACCATCAATTTCTCCATCCATTTTTTGGTCTTAGTGCATATTTCAACCATAGTGTTGTCATGCAAAAAAGTCGATAAATGCATTCAAATGTCACCTACCCATCACACACAAAAACATGCGTACTTATTCGCACCATGGGGCCAACATCAATTACGGACTCCTCCGGGGTCCCGGCCCCTCCCCCGGCTCCGTCTAATTTGGTTGGCGGGCCGATCGCCATAATTATTTCTGTGTATGATTCATCGTTGGTGCAAAATAAAAATGTTGCTGCTGCCGTGAATAGTGAATCGGAAGGGAATGCGGTCATTGTGAGTGCCACGCAGGGCGCCAACATCTCCCTTGATGCTTCCATCGTGTCGGGTGTGATCGGGGCGAGTTTCAGCGCCGGTGCGGATGTGGGTGAGGTGGCGTCTTCAGTGGGTTTTGACACCCCATTTCCATCCTGCTCAGTGATCGATTTCCCATTGACAACTAACGTGCTGACACGCCAACAGCAGACATGGCTGCTTTGTGTTCCAAGGTACTACATAGGAGAAGTATGTTAGATCGGAGGCAAAGGCGGCCATACCTACCCCTACCCGGGAGACTGGCTAGGAGCCATGTCTGATTTCAAGTTGTGTGATTGTTTGGAGGGCGAGGCGGCGGCAGACGCATTATGATTATGACATTGTTGTTGTTGTTGCGCGATGATGATGATGGCGTTGGAAGACGATGATGGAGGTTTGTTGCCGTTTTGAGCGGAGCCGCTTTTGTCGCTGCTGCCGTTGTTGGAGTTTCTGCTGCTGCTGCCGTCACAGCCACCACCATTGCCATAGCTGGCTGCGTAGTTACTGGAGTTGGGGATGCCATTGCCGGCAGCATAGAAGCACAAAATGATGTTGATGCATAGCTGTGCTTTTTGATGCAAATAATAAAAGTTGATGCCTGCTTACCTCTTCTCTTCAATTCGGATCACCATGGATTTTGCTGATTGGTTGTTGCTTGCTTTGACGATTATTTATCATGGAATGATATTGCTGTGATGAAGAGCGATGATGATGATGATGCATGCGTAGGATGTAGGATGGTGCCATCTGCCATCATTTGGGAGTTTGTCATTTGAGAGTTGTGCTGATTTGGTACGAGGTGGGTGGCGTTGTTGGTTCTTTGCATTCCGTCTCGGCCGTCCGCGGTCGAGTATGCCATGCCGGCAGCTCCGGATGCGGACCACGCCGCAAACGCTTGATCGCTCGGAATGAAGAACGAGGTAGATGGTGTCGCCGCGCGATGGCGGCCTTCAACATGTCTCGATGGGGATGACATTCTCATGGTTTTACGCAAGGTCGTAAGGTCGGACTTGCGATTTGGAGCAATTGTGGAGCAGGTGATGGCCGGCTGAAGCTGTTGTGGGCCGCTAGGGACGTGGCACTCGCTAGTAATAGGAGGAAGGTTACCAGTGCATCCTTGCCTTCTTCCCATGCGTCTCTGGGATTGTTGCTGAGCATGATTGGTGTAATGGATTGGTTGATTGTTTGGGTGTCAGCGAGAAGCGGGAGAAGCGGGACGGTTGGATTGTGGATTGTAGGTCAGCAAAATTCTGGGCCCGCACGCTATAAAACGATTACTAGGGGACACTTAGTAAAATTGGTACGTATGTAGGATTTGTACTATATTAGAAGTTGAAATCGCGGTGGCACCGCGCCACCCCGCCAAAGACGTCGAACATCGAACATGAGAACCACATGCAATGGTGAATGGTGAAGGTGAAGAGTGAAGAGCGGCCGGACGAATGCCCCAGCGCCAGCCCAGCAACCTCCAGCAACTTCCAACGATAGCATCGGCCATCTTTTCCGTTGCATCATAAAGCAAAGCGTCGTCGTGGTAGGTACATCATCACGCTTGCCGTACTGGCAAGCAGCAGCAGCACCGCCACCTACGCCGCCAAAGACCGAACAGCCAGCGACCCAAAGCCAAAGGAGAAGCATCAAAGAAGAACGATATTCCATAGAGAAAATAATGCAGGAAGCGATGATGATACGGTCAAATCATTGCTCGACAATGTCGAGACGGCGCGGCGGTAGCGTCGCCAATCCGGACCCGGCACGATGGAGAAGAATACAAAGGTGAAGATGGAGGATATCGCGAAGCAGAGTTTGAATAAGCGCGGTGCAAACAAGAAGAGGAAGGCTGCAAACTCTGCCGGTGCTGCCGCTGTTACCGCCGTTACCGAGGAGGTGATATTATCTTCTGATGAAGGCATTCGATCGCCGACGGCCAGTGTTGCCGAGGTGCAAAGCTCATCATCCGAATCCGAAGAATGGACATCAGCAACTCCACCCCCAGCAGCAGCCGTGCCGGATTACGTAGAAGAGGAAGACGAACTCGCTCCCCAAGAGATCATGGCACGGCAAAGACGAGAGCGCGCTGCAGAGTTTGCTCGCAAAAAGGTAGAATTGCAAAAGAACAACAAGGAGCGTAGTAGTAGTAGAGCAGCAGCCGATGATCCCAAGAACGAAAATCAAGCGGAGGAGCGAGCGCGTCGCGCCAAAGCTACGCCGGATCGATCGTCCAATCCGCGTCCCGCCCGTCGCGCGGTCTCTTCCACCGCAAACAAGAGGAGGAAGAAGAACAATCAACGACGACACTTGCACGACCCGATATCGGGACCGGCCGACTAGTTAGCATTTTTGGACCAGCATTTTTGGACCAGCATTTTTGGACACAGCATTTTTGGACTTTTAGGGTTAATCCGAATTCAAAAAAATCCAGCATTTTTGGACCAGCATTTTTGGACTGATCATTTTTGGACTGAGCATTAAGTTAGCGTTTTCATACAGTGATCATTTTTGGAATGTACCCTTTTCGGAATTGGAATCAGCATTTTTGGAATTGGAATCAGCATTTTTGGACCAGCATTTTTGGACTAGCATTTTTGGACCAGCATTTTTGGACCAGCATTTTTGGACCAACATTTTTGGACCAAAGATGTAGCTGCTACTCAATGGCAGCACTTCTAGTAGTTGTGGTGTAAGGATTACATTTTGGAATAAAATTTTACAATAGTTCAATAACAGTTATGTCTTCATTCCAAATTTGGTATAATTTTTTAAGTTGCTGTTTTATTTGAGAGTTTCAATCTAGTTATCCCCAACAACCATCATTTGTTGGTGGTGAACACCACCACCCTCTTGTTTCCGTAAAGTTTGGGTCAACATCTCTACCCCACCATTTTCCTACTTACCACTCTCCGTTCCAACATAGTATTTATAGAAAGCATCGAGCACTTTTACATCCTTGTCCTTGAGATTTGACTTTCGTGTGTCTTCAACAAAATCATAAAAAGTTGCTCTCTTCATGAACTCCTCAGGTTGATCCATTCTTGCTCCAAATTCAGCAATAGCCACACGCCATGTTTCCTTATTTTCGTCCTTGATGTTCAAATTCTTGTCAAGTTTGGCTTTGTTAATGGCTGTGATCATCTCATCCCTTTGTATTTTCAGAAGCGATTTAATACCTGCTTTCTTTTTACTCCTCGCCCATTTCAGTCCAGTATCACCATTTGCCTGTTCCTCTGACTGAACCAATGGGTTGATTTCATCAGTGGCATCTGTTGCATTGATTGTTTTCACCTCACGTTCCACCCTGGCATCAACCCTAGAAGGATACTCTCTGTAATTTTGCACCAAACGTCGGCCTTCTGCAAAGGAACGATCCATACGATCATGAATGAGAGCCGTGCAATGTCCATGAACTCCCCTCAGATCACTGGTGAAATGTTTCTCTATGCCAATGTAGGATTCAATGGACATACTACTTTCATATAACACACCCCTGTCCCATGCTAGCTTGGCACATTCCGTGATTGGAGGTGCCCAAAGGGGTGCCTGGTTGGCCCACATCTTCCAATAATCAAAACTCCTCTCACTGTGCAATGGGAAAGGAATTTCTCCCGCGGTAAAGGGCAAATCGACCTGGTGGGAAAATCCTCCAACAAGCCTAGGTGCAACGATCAAGTCGCCGTCGTCATTGATCTTAAAACAGGAGTACACGATAGCTATATTGACCGCCGCCTTCTTTTTCTCCTTGTCAATTTGATATGCATAACATGTCGCCACTTCCATCTCCTTCTTCATGGTCTCAATAGCATTGTTAGTAAATGACAACGCATCAAATACACGTTTTGATTTAGTCATGGTGCGTTTCGCGTTTTCTTCATTTAACAATTCCATCATACGATCGTCACTTTCGATCAACATCTCCCCAGCAACCTTGTCAATCATGCCATGCATAGCGGTGCAAATTCTTCTTGACTCAGACTCGTCATGATGTTCTCTGGTCTCTGAGTTGACATCAATGTTGGGGCATGGAATACTTTTCCTACCAAATAATGAAAGAAGTGCGCAAAGTCTGGCAAGGACCCTGCATAGTTTGGGTTCTTTTCGTAGATGACTGGCAAAATGGGCAAATATTCGATCCACCTGATTGGGGTGAAGTCTTAATTCCACAGGCTTGTTTTTCATAGTCTTCCTGCCGTCATGCTGAGCGAGATAACCATGCACATCGCACTGCTTTATTAGAGTTGGCGATCTCTCTTGAATTGTTTCGATAGTTTTCTGCGCATACCCACGGACAACAGCCATATCCCTTGAATTGGTTATGTCAGCAGCCATAGATTCATACCGTAACAGAACAATACAGACCATATTGCAATACTCCTGAGCAGTTGATACTTGACCCTCATCACAAAGGCCTAAAAGAACACCAGTCGCAATCTCAACGGCGCCATCAGCTTTCACCATGCCCCATAAGGATTTGAATCCTCGATACATTTTTCCGCCAACAGTTTCGCAGTCGTTCTTGATGGCTGCTATCCACTGACTTATAGCAGCGGTAGTATTCGTTGGAGATATCCTTTCACTAATACATACAATCGATTGATCCCCCTCATGCAGATGCTTTGCATCACCTGCTGACAACACAGTTTCAGATAACTGAGCAGTGATGAGAAGATGTTGACATTTTCCCTCATTTGCAGAATTCTTCAAAATATCACTCAGGTTGCCTGTGGACGGTCCAGGTGCGGATTGTTACCGCGTGAGCGACGACGTCGCGGACGAGAACAATAACGAATTCCCGGGAGAGGGATTCGTCCACGTCCACAATGGAATACACGACTTTTCGAATAAGAGAGATGTGAATGATTTTTTGTCGTTCACGTGCAAGGACGTGGATGATGCGGACGGCTTCGTGGAATACTTTCAGGGGATCGGATTCGAGGATGATTTTTTGTTGTACGATGATGATAGGGGTAACAACAAGAGGGGCGATGCGGATTTTTTGGAGGTGTTGGAGGATTTGTTTGATGATGATAGGTTGGATAATTATCCTATTGTGGAGATTGCGTTGGGTTCGGACGACTTTGATGAGTTTTGCGAGTGAGTAATTGTGTTCTTTGATATCGATTGGAGGCGATGTTGTGTTGAGTGGGATTTACCTTTTGCCTTCGCTAACAAATTGTCTTCTTTTTCTTCTTGTCGCAGTGAGTTGGATGACATTTCGAACTTCCTATACGATGCTTTTGAGACGCTGGAACCTCAAATCTTTGACTTCCGCACTCCGATGATGCATGTTGAAATTGATTGCTAAAGGTCCTACTCATCTACACACAATACCATAATGCATATCAGTGGCTGTGTGGTTGAGAGGAAATATATGTGGAGAGAATAGTTCATCTTATTGAACGCTTATAATAATATATTTGGAGTAAGAATACTTAAGATGGGATCAATGCATGGGATCAAGTTAGAGAGTGCAGCTGGTGGCATAATAGTCTCGTGTCTGAATTCTAAACATCAGTATATTTGACGTTGTCCTCCACAGGATGTCCACACAGATCAGCAGTTCACTGCATACCTACACCACCCTTTGTAATCTACTAGACATGTCTTGAAGTTAATTTTACTGGAGGAATCTCCACTTCATTTCATACACCAATCGCCTATTACGACCCGTGAAAGCATAATACCCGCTTGCCCATACTATTCATTCGTTTCCTTTGATGGAGGCAATCATCGTCTCCCTAGAGCCGTCAATATCCAAACCTTTTGCATGGAGCATCTTGCGGAGGCCGCTAATACTCATTGTGTTCAAGTTAAGGTTCAAGTCATCACCGCACGCTCCATCCAAATCCTTTCTCATGGTTGCTGTCAAGATATCGGCAAGAAGGCCTTCAGGAGCATCCTTCAGTGGCACTTTTTCGAGGATCTCTGCCTTATTCTCGAGGACGAAATCCATCACAACCTCTTTCAGGAGGGCGCAATGTTTGGCGTCTGCATAGAGGAGACATTCCATCACGTTTTCAACAGTGAGTTTGGTCAACCTGACATACCAAGCCTCTGCTTTCAACTTGAGGTGCACTACCACAAACCTATCAGCTGCATCAATAATATCCTTGGCATACAACTTGAAGTCTTCGTCAGAGATTTTCCCTCCGTACATGTAGTACAACATTTGGCGAAAGACGGGTGCCTTGACACTAGTAATGGCAATAGCAGCAGTCGCGCCTGCATCTGACCCACAAAGTGCGGCAAGATCAGGAGCACATTTCTGCAAAATAAGTCGGTGCGCAGAAAACTGAGATCTCTTCTCGATCTCTTCGACTTGGTCATCTTCGTCCTCGACCTCAAACAGAATATCAGCAGATGCCTCTTCCAGGAAGAGTTCGAGCATCATACTTCCTAGCGGATTCTCGGGAATGAATAGGCTTGAACCATACGGACGCCTCGTTCGAACTTCTATTGACAACGTTCCATTGATGTCGGAACGCTTATCAACATTCGGAAGTATAAAAGTTTTGCTGGAATAATCATATCGCAGCTCATTATATTTCTCAGCAACCTCTCTGGCATATGGATTATTCACCATGAAGTGAACGTCAGCTTGGATATTTTCCTCGGACAAGTTACAAAGATAGATGGTAACCATACCTTCATCAGACATAGGACCACCACCAGGAAACACTTTGAGACTCCACGTGATGCCTCCACATGTGAACTGAGGTGATTCAACAAAGGCACCAGGTGATGAGTCCAGACCTGCGAAGCCATGGAAGTGGATCGGAGTGATTTCCTCATCAAATCCTCCCGATGATATCCCAACGTCTACTGCAGTGTGGTGAATGATCATCCTTGTATCGGGTGTGGCTAGATCGATTATCGAACAGGCGAACGTTTTATGAGGAGGCAGAGCTGTACATATCAGCTGTAAGAAGATTGAATACGAGTCACCTGTGATTTTAAGCTTGTTCTCAGTCTGCCACATTCCATCCACCGCAAAATTCAGTCCACTTGCATCCTCGCTCTCTGTCTAACAGCACCTGTCCCATTCTATGGTATCTTGTCAAGCTGCCAAACTCCCTGGCGTAAAAACCTGCTGGCGACATGATATGCTGACATCTCTGACTGAACGTATGTGAGAACCGATACGTAAAATAAGTCAGGAACAGCTATCTGCGTATTTTCATTTAATCATATAATGAGATCCTATTTGATTGCAATGGGCATGATTCACGCATATTGACCTGTTGCCAATTTTGAATTCGACGTTCGGGTTCCAGCATTGCATCATTCTTTGTCACACCGTTAAACCGATACCCAATCATGGCCCATCTCTCTACCAATCATAATCAGCCCCGCCCGGGACACGATTCCCACCAGAAGAGCCATACTCATCCTCCGGGGTCCACTCGCTATCAAGCCCCAGACTCTTCAACCTTCGTGACTGATAATATTCCTTAAGATCCAATGCCTCCGCCTCTTGCTTAACATGTACCAACGTACGATCCAATGCCTCGCGTTCCGAGGCTCGTACCATGGTGCACAGTCTACCCGACTCTGACAAAGTATTATCACCACTTTCTCCATCCTCTCCCGCTCCTTCCATCTCGGACAAAGCATTCTCACAAGCCTTTATAACAGCCGTGACCGCTCCTCGTTCGTTCTCCTCGCTAACTGGTTCGGACATGAAGCCCCAAATCTCCTTCCTGAAAATGGATTCCAATAGGAAGGCGTCCTTGCCTCCCACATGGATCAATCGTAGGAATTGTATCATCGCCGGGTCGGGCTCGCCCGTGGAGCCCGGTCCGCCCGTTACATCGAACGCTTGGAGAGGATCCATGGGTGCCAACTCATACGTTTCGTACTCGAGAATATCCAATTTGTCATCCCTAAACCTGTCCGAGTCATCCACCTCGAACGTCAGCTCGGCCGTAACAGCCGACCCTCCTCCGCCGGCCGAGACTTGGCACATGGGTGGAACGAATCCGTGATCCAATACATAATCCGCCGGTCCCTTCGGTCCGTAGCTAATGCGTACTTCGTCCCCCACCTTCAGCTTCTTACCCGATTTGAGTATGGCTCCCTTGGCCGATCCCCATAGCATTCCAATGCCGCCTCCCCTAATTTCGTAGGAGTCGTAATCGTCATGATTGGCATAGTCCAAATAAGGCAGGAGGCGCAAAGCGCCGTCAACAAAGTATGACCGGGATCTAATGAGAGCTACCGCATATCTGAACCCATCCGGGCTAAAGCATGGCCTTTCTTCCATCTCATCCCCCACCTTGATGCTCACGCTTTCGGGATATTTGGTTCTGTCCGCACTCCATACTTTTTCGTCCAACCAGCTCGAATCATCATCGATATCATCCAACAATCTATAAATATTTTTGGTGCTCGACGATTGCAATTTCTCCTGATCGCCCTCCTCCCACAACAAGGGATGCATCTCCTCCATCTCCTCGGAAGAAGGAAGCGTCGTAACCCAAGCCTCCATGAGCGCCCGTATCCCCTCCTTCCTCACCGGCATATCGATCCCCGTATCGCGCCTATTCCCATCCTCGTCCGCGTTCAATCGAGCGAATTCGTTTAGCAGCAGCATGGCCAATAAGCCCGCGTCGCCCGTCCAGCCGTCGTACCCCTCGGGCAATTCGTCCTTGTACACCAATTTGGTGGCAAAGTCGGGCTGCAATCCCAATCCGGAACCGTCCGTGTCGAAAAAAGGCAGGGCTGCCACCAGTTGATCGTCTTTGTTGAATGCTTCCGTGGCTATTAGGCCCAGACGCAAATACTTTTGTTGAAAGTTATCATCATCATCATCATCATCTGTGGCGGAGGGGGAGTTGGAGATGACTCCCACTTTGGCATTGAACGTTTTCATGATTTCGGAGCCGTGCGTTTCGAGCGCTTCGTTTGCTAGGGAGGCTAGTGTTTGTAATCGCTTGGTGTTCGTTAGGGTGGAGGTTGTGGCGGTTTCGTCGGATGTGCTGCTGCTCAGGGCGAGGCACCATGATGATGTTGTGCGCTGGGATGGTGAGAGCGTGTAGCTTCTACTACTGGCAATAAATAATGGTTGGCATATTTGGTGGTGGTGACGTTGGCTGGGAGACCACGAAAAACTCGATGCCGATGGCGCCAAAGCAAGGGTGCCGATGAAGGCCCCCAGCAGCATGCTGGTTGATGACCTTCTCCGCGTAGATGACGTCGCGGACGAAGATTCGGCACGCCGACGGATCTGCTGATTTGACGACGACGACTTCGACGACGACGACGATCTGGCTATGGCAGGCGATTGCATATCCTGAAGATGAAGACGGAAAAGGCAGGGACGATGCAGGAGCGAGGGGGCGATGACCACAGGAGCCGATGATCGGTGTTCGGAGAGAGGTTGCTTGCTTGCGCTTGGCTTGCTTGGTGGATCGACGAAGTAGATTCGTCTATTCATGTTTATGATTATGAGTGGCGCATCGATGGCGAACAGTGGAAGCAGTATCGTAGAAGATCGTAGATACAGTATCGTAAGCAGTGGAAGCAAGTGGACGGAAGTGATGGCTGGTGATGAGAAGTTGAAGAGAGCGTATCTGATCGTAGTACATAAGTAACGTGGGAACTCGTAGGATACGTTGATGACCAAAAATAATGTCATCTGGCCAATCTCATCTCAACGACGTCGACATCATTCTGCGACTTTTTGCAGCTTTTTGGGCTCCGCTTTGTTCGTTGTGAGGTTGATAGCAGCAGGGCAGTGGTTGCTGGGAACGCGCTGATGGCAGAATAAACACACACCGAGCAATGAAGCCATTCGATAGATTTTCCATAGCCACCGCCACACTGGTGGCGTCGCTCATGGCAGTTCGCGGTTGGAAGCGGAAATCGCTGACACCGTCTGGAGCAATCGCCGCATGGATCGTCGGGTTTTTGAGCATAGCGTGTGGGGCGCGTGGATATTTGCTGCTCCTCTTTTACATTGTGAGTGATGAGAGTCAGTTTCGTTGGTTTTGGATCAATGCACAATGCATATCCATTATCTTTGAGCTGACTATATATTATGATAATTTCCATACGCTCATGCTCGATTTTTTGATTGCTCCAATTGCTCGTACACAACATGTTGTTGTATCACAGGTAGGGACAACGGCAACCAAATACAAAGGTCAACTAAAGTCAAACCTAGATCAATCGGCTGCCGATTCATCGTGTCGAGGTCCGAGTCAGGTATTGGCATGCAGCGCCCTGGGCGTTGCAATTCAATTGGTTCATGTTTATTATTATGGGAAAGAACGCTCTATTGGTCAGTCTATTATAATATTAGAGCATGGCAGAAATCAGGCAGAAATATTATGCATGAATGTATTCATTACATAGTGCACGCACCATTATTTGATTTGGCACATCAATATTATATTTTACATTTAAAACGATTCTCACTTCTGGCCTCTCTAATTTTCTTTCATTTTCCATGTACTTATACAATCATTATAGATTTCAACGAATATCCGCAAGCATCGGCACTAGCGTGTGCACTCGTCGCTCATCATGCCACCAGTCTAGCCGATACTTTGGCATCCGAGTTGGGCATACTATCCAAAAGTCAACCCGTAATGATCACTACGGGGAAGAGAGTGCCTCCGGGGACGAATGGCGGAGTTACATTACTGGGAACGGGATTTAGCGCCCTCGGCGGTTTCATCATTGGAGTGGGGTGAGTCGTTACATTTGAATTTGCTTATGCTGCTTCTTCCATCCTTCGGTACTTACTATGATATATTCATATCGTGATTGGAATCTTTTATATGCAAACTCAATACGTGCTATAGAGTAGCTATACTTGATGCCATCAGTGGACTTCGTGTACAAATAATATCATGCATCGTGTTTGGAACAGTAAGTGGCATCTTGGGTAGCCTTGTAGACTCCATTTTGGTAAGACTGCTATTACAACAAAATCAACGATATTGAACATTTGCATTTGCATGTATATAAAAAAACCTGTGTGCAACTCCATGTGGTTTCGATTTAACATCCATTTTCTTCTTCCAATTATATTGTTGCAACAATACAGGGGGCTACCGTACAAAGAACCTACTTTGATCCGGAAAAGAAGTCGGTATGCGGTCATGACAGTGTAGCAGAAAGATCGGTCCATATTTCGGGAAGCGATATACTCTCGAATGCGCAGGTGAATGTGGCAAGCATTTTGATAACAACGGTTATAGCGTCTGTCGTTGGGCCTCACCTTTTCCGGTGACGGAAGTGTGGAGTGTTTACCTCTGGGTGGTACCCACATCGACCAGCGCAGTGTCAGCGGAAATAAAGCTACAATATATTTTGTCAAACGAAAAACAATTCACTTTCTCGGGGGTTCCATTCCTCAACGAGAGATATTGTTTTTTGACGGTATTGACGGTGTGATGATCTGAACTAGCTCGCTTGTCCTGAGGAGTTGAAGTTGCGCCGCGCGCGGGTAGCAGGAACTTCGCCCTGAGTAACAGACTTTGGATCTGCTGGATCTTCCTGAGAGAAGTCTTGGGAGACTCCAAGACACACGTGCACACACATCAGAACATGCATGAATCAAGTGAAAAGTTTAAAAATAAAAAGACTTGGAATGAAAAATCAAACGAGTTTGCAAAAATTGCAAAAACAAAGCGCTTGCAGCTAGCACGTCCACAACATCTCTTCCTTTGGCTCTCGGAGGCTGGTCGAAGTCGAAAGTAAAGGTGAGGGCTTTGATCAATGGCCGGAATCGCTTTGGTCATAAGGTATGCTGTAGAAATTTCGTCGTCTAATTCTTTGTGCGTACTTTTCCGTTTCGCCCATCTAAGATGAGTCGCTGGATTACCCAAGCGGTTGTCGTCTTTGGAGTTGCACTCTCCGAAACGGCCGGAAACCCACTGAAGCTAAGTTCGGGGCGTCCATCTCTCTCGAATGGAGCACCTGATGGGTATGATGGAATCAACACTGGCCATGTAGCTTTTGAGTACTTGAACCAGTGCGCTGAGGCAAATCTGAGCAAGGACTCGTGTTTGGTTTCAAAAACGCTCGAGATGTTAATGGGTGGAGATGACGGCCCTGAGTCTGTGATGCCGACTGCTGGCGGCCCTGATTGGTATCCTGCTTTTTCAAAAGATTGGGCTGACGGTACATGCACGAATGATCTACCCGTACCCGAAGAAGTGCAACTGTTCTCCTCTCAGTTGGCCTGCTGCGATGCCGTGTTTGATGGGCAAACGCCAAATGCATGCCTAAATGATGTCCCGGGATCAACTGTGAGTGTAAAAGTCTGCATGTCTTTGCAAACACCTTTGGTGAATCGATAATCTCATATGATTTAACCTTTTTTCAACCAGATGCCGCCAACTCCTTCACCGAGTTCGACTTCTGGAGCCAGATTTCTTCAAGAGGACTGCGACGGCCCTCCTGATGTGGATGAGCAGGACTTGCGTTCCATGATGAATGGTTCTAAAGCGCAATGCATTCAGTCGGGTCTTGCAGTTTCTGACGAAGAATTCGAGAGCTCAGTGGCTGGCTTCCTAAAGATTTTTGGGTCAGATAGTTGCTTCGAGCAGTTGTGCGACGAAGAGTCGAACCCTTCTGCGGCAGTATTTGAGATCATGTTTGACCAACTCGCTGAGTGCGCTCAAGTCGAGCTTGACATCCCGCAGTGCCTCATGGATCAAGTGCTGGGAATGATGTTTAGCGAAGACAACTCAGATAATATGAGCAATGAGGTTGGCGGAGACCGGCGGAGGCTTCAAGCTCTGTTTGGCTGTGAGCAGCCAAGCGCAGTTGTGGTTTCACAGGGTGTTGGTGTGCTGCTATCTGTTGCGCAGTTGGGATGCTCTGAGTCAGGCGTGGATGTTAGCTCCGAGGTGCTTACGAAGGTAACCTCTGATCTTACGACGATCTTCATGGCTGAGCACTGCAGCTTGGGCGACGATAATGATTGTGGCGATAGCCATGATTCTGACGATGGTCAACATGCACTAGATGCACATTATGAAGGATTAAATTATTTCAACATTGCCTTCAAGTATGTCGAGCAATGCGCAGGATTGGATGTTAACATGGACACTTGTTTGGCAACTGGCACAATTGATGCATTTTCAGCCATGGGTGATGAATCTTCCCACAGTGACGATCAACAGGAGAATGGCAATCAAGGCGAAGTGTCTAGGCGAAGATTTCTTCAAATGTCAAGCGATGGCGAAGAATGCGTCGCTCCTGTGCTCAACGAGCCGACGTTACGATACATCATTGAAGGGTCAAAGGGGCAATG
>JALLAS010000629.1:0-12131 GCA_036939415.1 Detonula confervacea | reverse complement strand
ACTACAATAAAGCAGCGGTGGCAGACTTGGCAAGTAGGATGATGAATGATCATGCGAGTATGATTTTGCTTAGCAGCTGAAATGATGAGGGAAAATAAGGTGTCACTTATCTGTTCCCAAAGATTAATAAGGAGAGTCAACTCTCCTTACTGATCATCATGCTGCACTTAATTATCACAGCTCTTCAATCTATGCGCACCGTCATGTTCATCCACGCTTGAACGAAGAATCATACATACAGAATTTCATACGCGTCTCAAAGCTGGACAGAGAGGTCTCTATTGTACTGCAGCAATGCTGGGAAGAGATATATCTACTGCCACAAAGTTGGGAAGAGATATCGACCCCCAACCTTCCCATAATATCATCACAGCAGATCTCATCTCGACCACCCAAAGCCTCCTCCCGCCCATTATCACAGCTGTTTCAATCAATGCGAACCTTAGTTGGTATCACTGCGATAAATTAATGTTTGGTGCACCGATTGATGATGGTTCGGGCGGGTAGGTAGGTTTTCCTTTTAATTTTTTCAAGTACTTACGCTCTAGGCATAACTACTGGGTAAATCGGCACTGCGCGGACCATGGATTACAAAAAACGTTTGAGCTTTTGACCGTCTTGTGACAAAATTATTATTTCAATTGTTTTATGCGTGAAAGTGGAGGAAAGGATACCTATTTTGTTTGATCTATTCCTACGTAATGTTTTATTATTGAAAATTTTGCAATACGTTGAGCGGCCGGGTAATCTATTCTGAATTGAGTTCCTACGTAGATGATCGTTGGAAGATCTCCGTCACGCCCCGCCATCACATCGCCGTGGAAAAATATGGAATGTGTGGTATTTTTTACATTTACCACATAGAATATATAATGATCCATCACGCACTGTCACGCAAAAGTGTTTAGGATGGGTACACTATAGTAATCGTATAGTACTTTAGATGTACCTAGTAATATCTTAACCATATCTACGAGGCCTTGAGTGTGTGTTTTGGCCAGGAATAGAGGGAATAGCAATCTCTTGACGCTTGACCGTCCGCACGATGAACGCTTTTCAGTGTGCGACTGGATTTCACCATGAACAAATCTTGCCTCCATCCTACACCCTTGCTCCTACACAGCCATCGTCATCGGCACCATTACCATAGACTCAGCAAAGATCATGCCCACCCTCTCTAATTCATTCATCGAAACTCCTGAATACTTGAGCGACGACGCCGAGGGATTTGCCATCGATTTGATAGACCAGCTTGACAACCTCGGTGACAAAATTTCAAATCTCAGCGCTTTGCCCGCCGTTTCGAACCAGCCGCAAGCGGGTGTTGCCGTTGAGTCGTCGACGAACAATGGGCGTCAACTGTCCCATCAACTCAGCTCGTTGGAGAAGGCGACCCGTGACAAGGGCGTGTTTCAGTACGCCGATCCACTGGAGGGACGGGCCACCACCGCCGCCTCCAGAGCCGCATGAACCGGAGGCGTGGGAGGCGGCAGGGGCCGTTGCACCGGGAAGCGGCAACTATGAGTCCCATGCCCTCTCTCGGGACGGACGCCGCCCCATCGCCGAGGGCGGGCAAAGCCGCGGCGGCATTGCCCGCAGCCGAGTTGGTAGCCTTTGCGACGGAAGAACCCATTATGCAGCCTCGCCTCGGGGAAGATGCGGTCGCGGTGGGTGGGTAGGCTAAGGCGGAAGCACCTTTGATTGCGGGGTGACATATGGTTTTGACTGAAAATCAGCAAGAATTTCCATCTTCATGCGAGATGCACTGCATGATAGGCGATGAGACGGGAGTTGCGTACACCATTGCCATTGCTTTTTGTAATAATGCTTAATCATTTTTCATTGAGTTTTAAGTCTAAATGAAATCATATTCTATTAGAAGTCAGTAATTCCGGTTGATTTAATATCTTGTGATATTGAGACATGATTTAAAATCTCCAATAGAGCCATGTTCAAGCCCCAGCCCTTCCAATATTTGGAGCCCTAGGTGCTCATCAAATGAAAATCACATGGCAATGTTTGGATAAGACAAGAGGAGTCATTCCTGTTATGAATATATTTGAAACCCATCTTACAGGGTTCCGATGATGGTAATTGTACCTACCTCATCACCGAACACATCCATTTCCTAAAACGAACAATCCAAAGGAAGCATGACAAAACCGATAAGTTGAGGTAAAAGGTAAGTGGCAGGATGAACATGGTATGATATCAACAATGCCAGTCTAAAAAAAACAAGGTAGATCAGGGAGTTTGGTAGACGGAGTTCGATTGGATCACCGAGGCGTCGCCAGCGCCCTGGCGGGGGTGCAGTATTGGCAACGCTGACCACACTGGCTGCAGTGCGAGCCAGATATAGTCCCATTTCTATGGCTACCAATCCTCCCTTGAATGCACTGCCAGAATTTGATCCGTGTTGTTCACTCTTGCTCCTTGCGCATTTGAAGATCAAACACCAGCAGGAATATTTTCCAATTTCCATGGCATTCAAACCCCTGCTGGTGGAAGTCACCATTAGAATTTGACCAGTGTTGTTTGCTCCTTGTGCACCATTTGCAGCTTCAGCAGGAATGGTCATGGCATTCAACTCGCCCACGGTCCCGAACGTAGTGGCAGTTGCTGTGGCACCCAATTCAATATTCCCAGCTGCATTACCTCAAGCTCTGGTATCGACAATGGTAGCCCGTGCCGTCCCTCCAGCAGATCGGCGTACTGAAACACGGTATTAGGTAGCAACCCGGGTCTCCTCCGGTGGGGACAATTGCCGCCTTGGCTTGACAACAAACTCCTCATTGTGAAATCTGCCGCTGCTGGACTGACTGTTGGTTGAACAGCCTTGGTAGTTTGAATCTCATAGGTTTCCTTTTCTGGCGAAGCGCCGACAAAGTAGTTGGTGTTGTTCGCTCGCACGGGCGCGGAACCCGGCACTGGCTGCTGCGGTCGATCCAATTGAGGCTGCGCGCCGGAGTTTGATTCCGCGGGGCTGGCGGAGCGCCCAAGAAATCGTTGGCATTCAGCTGCGCCGGAGTTTACGCCACTGTCAGCTGGCTGGGCATCACTTGCACCATTATATGCGGCACTTGCTGCATTGGCCGGACAGCCGCAACAGGCTGGTTCGTCCACGTTGCCGGAGCGCCAAAGAAGTTGCTGGCACCACCATTATTCCGAGCATTCCGAACCCCAATAGTTCGAACCCGAATCGATGCTGAAAAATCTCAATCGAGGAAACTTTCCTATGTAGGTAGTATGTAAGGCGCTTGTAGCAGATGTCGTGAGATGGTCAATCGGATATCTGCTCTTCATTGATGCCGACTCAGTCATCATTATTGCCGACTCAGTCGCCGATCAGTCGCCGACCGGTCGGCGACTCGGCTTTTGTGCGAGCTACGAAAAAAATAAAATACCGCGCTATTTATACGTACGTACCATAAGTACCAAACATACGGGATCTTGCTGTAATTGAAGAAGAACGCGAGGACGACGTGAACTGTCCAAGCATTATTTTTCCCTGTTCTCCCCGCTCCGGGAGGAGCCTAGTTTGGAAAAATGCCACCCCCCATAGTTCTATTATCGTGATTATGATTGAAGGGGTATGTGTTTATTTACCCCAACACAACGCGTAGTCTGAACAGTCATACTAACTGGGTAGATATGATAGTTCACCATCGTTTTTATTCCACCATCCACCACCTACGTACCAGCTACGTACCATCCATCCTTACACCACTTCACTACATTCAGCCTCTCCGGGGCATTGAAACAGATTGAAACCCCACTGCGCGCGCCCTAACTATGACCTTCATCGACGTATCCCAAGGCCGTCCTTCCCCCGGCCTCATCGCGGGGTATTCCACCCTCTGCGTCGTATCATTGCTATGCGCGTATTGGGCCGTGAACCTCGGTCGCAGTCGCTTGCATTATCGGTCGTTCTTCAGCGTCCGCGTGCTATTTCCGATTGCGCTATTCATACTGGCATTGGAAAATGCGGCGCTGGCGGCCTCGGGGAGGATATACGATGATCTCGAGGAGAAGGGGGAAGAAAATTTTGATAGCAATATATTCATCAAGGCGGTGTTTGTTCTTCAGTGAGTTCTTGCAAAAACAACAGCGTGCAATTGAAATTAATATCTTCCCTGTATTCATTCATCTTTTTGACTGATCATCATTGCTTTCATTAAATCTCTCATCCAGGACATTTGAAGTTCCAATACTGCTGATAGTAATCTTCGAAATAACGTACCTCGTACACAAGCGACGATCGGTGAATTTCTGCGGCATGTTTTTCGACGAGGGAGTTCGAGTAAACAACACCTTGTTCATGTCCTGCCTGCTCAGGAACAGCATTCGGACATTGGCGACGGTGTTGCTAATAATGGGCCTCATCGTGAACTTTGATTTAATTCAGAGTGGAGGGCCGGTGGATGAGCTCGCGGGGAGAGCGGGATGGTGGGCTTTGGCCGGCGAAGATTGGGTGAGTGTTTTCATATTGAGGATTGTTTTATTTTACATCTTCCTTTTCATCTCGTTCTTCAGCCTTCAGCTATTTGACACTCCGGCTCCATGCTTGTCACCAAAATTTCCCACGCAGGATGGCAAAGTCCACCTTCTTTTGAGTTTGATCCCAACTGCAGTGTTGACTTTGGTGTCTTTTTACTTATCAATCATGCTGTGGAGGTGAGATTTGTATGTTGATATTAGCATTATCGAAACAATCTCGTAATCAATGTATTGCTAATATTATGAATTTTGTGGTGTCGTATAATCCTATAAACTGTAAGATATGGCACAGAATCGGCTATGGTTGTGCATTCCTCTATCTGCAAGTAAGTGCATTCTCATTTGATGATCCATGTATTGTTTGTAATTTGTTGTGATTGATGTAAACTTAACTCCCTGTAATTTATTTCAAAACAGCCCTTGGTTTTACTGTTTCTTTGGCACGCTTGTAAGTGATTCTTTCTATCTTCCAACTTGCGCAATATCCAACTTTTCCCTGTATTGATATCATTGTTCACAATCATATTTTCAGGCCATGGCAGCTGGCCAATTGTTTGGCGAAGAGCTCTACACGGTCATGTCAAATGCTGGCACGCTTATTTTTATCCAAACAATTTTGCTTTTAATGGCAGAGGTGGACAAGGACATTGTATCCACAAATGATGTAGCTCTTTTTCTTGTTGAGGTGGCCCGGAAAGGTGATCAGATAAGAGTTGCAGATCCTGGTGCTTCTGCGCATATGCAACCGCCGTATGATCTCCCCCTTCGGGAGGAAGAAAAAATACCAGATGATGAGGAAACTGGCACTGTTGCTATGGCAGGAAGGGGTAACGAGAATAACACAATAATTCCTCCTGATGAAGGCGTTGAAGTTATTATGCAGAACGAGGAAGATATAGGTGCGCATGAGTCTCCATTGAAATTCACTGATGTCAGAACTGTTGAAGAGGAAAATGAATCTGCTGCGAAAGAGAGTGTTGTAAAGAATGGATCTGCTCAGCTTGAGGATGGTGGTAGAGAAAAGTCATCTGATGTTTCGGTGAAAAATGAGCTGGGAAACAAAAAAACTGGAAATGAGAGTGCCTCAGATGCGGCTGCTCGTGAAGCATCATTGCAGGCCACCAGAGAACATTTTGAGGGGTGGCTCTCCTTGGTAAAAGATTGAGGTTAATGAGAGCGTAGCCATATGAGTTTAAATGAACTCACCTTCCTGCGCAACAAGTTCTCTCAGAGTTTGTGTTTCAGAGTTGAACGAAAGATAAAGTGCTGATTTTCGCCACAAAATGAGACAAAAATCTGAATAAAATATCAAGTGGTGACAGAATGAAGCGAAGATATTGTAGCTGTCCAACAAGTTCACTGTGCCAAGGATCGTACTTACCTGCATTGACATAAAACTGACTATCAACAGACAATTGGGCCAAAACATCGCTCAATTGTCAGATCTGATATCTGTGTAGCAAAATGTATTCCAACTAATGCACTGCGATACTGACAAACTGATACGAAGACAGCTGTTCTCGCCCAGTGAAAGCTTGGACATCCTTCGTAAATCTCAAGAGGCAAGCACTTCATTGCTGCCACCAAAGAGTATATGGGATTGCAAGTGAAAGGCTCTCAGAGCAGTATCGCTTCTGACGTTTGACCAAACAGTTCAAGTTCGGGTTTCCATTTTGACAATCAAACGTAAAAATGATTGCTCGATATTGTTCCCAAAGAAAAGAAGGATGAAGGAATTGCAACGTATGCCGACCTTTCCTCGTCATCGATACTCTTGCGCCTGTAGTTGCTCTGATTCTACTCATTATTTTGCGGGAACGGCTTGCACTTGAAGAAGAACTCTTGTCGAATGGAATACACACACGTGTGCGGTCACTTGGAGCAGAAATATTCGAACACTTTTGTTCAGGAAACAATGATATGGTCTTATCCATGCAGTGATTTGCGCTTGAAGTACAAGCGGATGCACACGTAGACGAAGCGGCCGTACCTGCTTGAAGTCAAAATTAAAAATGGCCGCACGCATACGCTAGATACAGTCACTTTACTTTGGACTTGGATGTAGAACCAAATTTGCGAGCAGTATGATGTGCTTCGGAAGTAATAGCAGAAACAACCATACGCCCGATAACCGCCTACGTAGTTCCTGGGCTACGAGTTGGAGGGGACAGTCCTGAACCGTGCATACTCATTAATGTAAAATGAATGATTGGTTCGCAAGGAAGTGTATGTATCATCAAGGTATCATCAGCTTTGGAGCCACCAAGTATTGAATTACAATGCTCATGGTCCGCATAGAGCTTCTAAAGTGGTTCTTAGTTGTATGGATCGAGCTCCTCAAAATGGTCCTGATAAAACAAGATCACTGCAGAAATCAGCTTGAGCAAGATACTAACAATATCATCACGCTGATAGCTGATGGTATTGCAGGGATATAGTGTAGATCTTAAAAATGGAGGCAGCCATTCTTGATTAGGTGAAGTTGATGGGAAAAGATCTGAGCAGTTTGGGCTGCTGCAAACATTCGAGATTGAACGCGGCCTGGGGCCACCATGTCAAGTCTCAGTGCCGGCTGGTGACGTGTTAGACGACTGCTTATCGAAGATAACAACTAGCCATACTCATTCATCTGGCCATGATATCGAAATTTAGCTTACTATTGAAGCTGTCACTGCATTTAGAACATAAGGGATCAACAACCCTACAAGTAACCCAAATACAAACCCCAACTCCATCACACTTCTAGTTCTCAAGCTTTCAATGTACTGATTCAGAAAACCCATCAAATCAAGGGCAATACAATTGTCAGCACCTCCAGAACCCTTTGAAGTTTCTTCAAGAATGCATTGCAGCGGGGAACAGTCGAAGGGTTCCTGAAAGCTGCAAAGGCTCGTGCCACGATTATGGCGACGAATATTGGTTTTGTTCTTGAAAGACAGTGCATCGGAGAAGCTAAACTCAGTTTGAGATAGGCTTGTTTGCTGCTTCTTGCAAAGGATTAATCCATCACTCTTATATCGCCGATGTCTCTTCGAAGAGCAGGTTTTACTGACAGCCGACCCATCCTCCAGCTGATGCAAGAAAATGTTTGACAGAGATGCTGGTATCCTAAGTCCACTTCCTGAACTCAGGCTTCGTCTGTGGTTTTTACTCAATCGGTCTGCATCATCCCGAGGAGTGCTGACAGAACTCTTGCCTAATGAGAAGGAATGCATGATACCCATGTCAAAGTCAAGATCAGATATCACTTCATCCAGTACTCCATCCAGTTCCTTTTTTTGACTTGGTATTGTCGAATCGGCGCATGAATTGGTGTACGAAAACAAAGATCCCATCACTTGCGATAGACCTGACATAATCCGTGGCATTTCAAATGATTCATCCTCCGTTTCTTGCCTGTCCCTGCGAAAAACACTGCTTCGGTCAGGCGACAAGGTTTCAGCATTCATCTTGTTGGGGCAACTGAGAACTCTGAAGAGAAGCTGACCCTTCGTGATGCCTTTCTTGGAATATTCCTTTTCGCAGATGGTATTCCATTTTCTTAAAGCATCGGAGTCAAGCCGAGGTCGATGGACGTTTGGATCAGTGCACTCTGCACTGCTATCACAATGATAGGTGTTGCATTTGCCTTCTTGTAAAGAACTGTGGCCGGTCTCTTGGTTGAAGAGAGATTCCTCCAAATCCACAACCAATATGTCTTTCACATCTTCACCCTGTGATTGACTGTCAATCGAGAGCTCATCAAATTCACTAGAGGAGGAAGAAAGAAATGAACTCACTTCGGAACCAACTGTAGATGTACGAGCATGATGACATAATGAGGCTGGATGCCGGGTATCTCGCTGAGGCGATCCTTCACAGTGATCTATTGTAATCAGTGATTTCCTCTCCGAGTCTGCCATGGGCTCTGCGTCCTTGCTCGAGATAGAACTATGTGATAAACTGCCATGCGTTGACGATTTATCCTCTTTTGCATCAAGTACAAACTCTTGAAAGTAGCTATCACTCATTTCCGAAATAGATGTGGATCTTGTACGGCTGCGGTTATGCAAAACTTGAGGAGGCAAATCATTCATGAGATTAGAACTAAGTCTGTTGATTTTGGGAGGCAGCGGTGGCGATGAAGGAGAAGAAGTAGCACCAGAAGTAGCCTGCGGTGGAGAAGGAGCTCTTGGAGGTAACTCGCGTCCTACCTTTTCTACTTGAGCTGTTTCATCAAGGACGACAGAACCATCATCAGAAATTTCATTGGGTTCAAATCTGAATTTATCAGGAAATGAGTATGTCGGCTCTTCAACATAGCTTGGTGGAGTATAGCTTGGTGGTGCTTTGTTTTTATCAGGTGCAGAAACCCTTTGAGTATGAGGCGAGATTGTTTCAAATGATAACTCTCGAATCAGTTCCACTGCATTAAACCCAGGGTGATGGACGTCGATTGCCTTGCCTCCAGATCCAAAGGCGTCGAGATTGAGAGGCGATACGCAAACTCGGCTAGAGTTTGATTCTGTTGCAAAGTGGTCAGAGTTGGGCCCACGCCTCTCTGAAGTATCAATGATGTGAGAAGTCTCTGCGCTGACCTGGCGGCTGACACGAGCATCAGTTGTTCGCGGTTTCCTATTGGTATCAACTGGCTTGGTGGTATGTTCAGAACCTGGGCTTAAGAGAAATGAGCTGAGTTCAATTTTGCATCGTCCTGAATCAGAGATTGATTGAGCGAGCAGATTCCAGATTCCATGGTTAGTCTACACTGATGAACGATGACTATCACGCACAGCGGGCACACAACATGATGGATTAGTAGAAAATATGTACTAAATGAACTTACGATGAGTCCTCGTGGAAGAGCCCGTCGCATTAGACACACATGATTGCGACGAGTAACAGCTATCAGAAGATCTGTGCCGAGTGAGTTTCCTCGGCGAATGAGGCCGACCGTTGCATTGATGATCATACTGATCAGTGGGCAATGGGTCGTCTACTACTCTTAGAGGTGCTGTCGAAGCGCTTTTGGATCGGCGATTCTGATCCATCATCATGTTTACTTTGTGATGCTAACAAAACTGGCGTGATGTCGGCTATTATTTGTTCTATTCATGTGCAATGTGAGTCGATCTATCTTGCAACTGAGCGAGCAGATGATGCAGCCATACAAGTTTTGGTTTCAATGGAAGCGCGCCCCGTCAAAATATCATTGTTACCGTAATACGGTACCCTGTTACTCTAGTAGTTATCGTACCCTGTTACCCGTGCGGTATCGCCTCGAACCTTAGTTACCGAGCCAACCAATTCTCTGCGGCACAACATCCAGTCAAGATCCAATCGTGATCCAATGAAGGGAGAGCCCGCTGCCACTTTGATTGTGACTGAGGATTTATTTGTATGCAACGTTACCGCCAACGGCGAAAAGAGAAATCGTATTGGGGGCGGGGAGTGAAGCGAGCACATTCATGATATCAATTTTCGATCGATTTTTACGTTCTGCGTTGCTGGGAAACCTGGCTGCGCGCGCGCGCGCGCGCGCGCCCCGCCCCATGCCGATGGATGGAAGAGCGAGCGAGGAATGAAATAAGAGGATGGCACCAAAATTTGTGATGATGGAGTAATAAACTCTGATGAATTGGTCGGAGTGTCGTCCGAACGAAGGAATCAGTTGATGATTTCTTACACTCCGACTCCAAGACCGACAAAGCTATCTTAGACAATTCTAACGGATAGATACATCTATCCGTTCAAGTCCGGTCGGCCGGACGTTCGAAATATTCATTATCGCATTCTCTGAGTTTTGACTCCCCCTCTTCCACCATAATAATATGTTAGTGCCCATGTTTACATAAATGTTGTGCACGCTGGGCCGGCAGCCTTTGTTTCCTTGAACAAACACAGACTTGTTTGTGAACCTCAACACAAATCTACCCATCTAAAGGACACAACTTTTCTTCCAGTAGAATATCTAACACAACTCGAATAACTTCTCTGGGTGTCACACTGAAGTAACTTAATGTTATTAATGCTGGGGGTATACCTTAAACCTCTTAACTCCTATCACAAGAAAGTGACTTGTGCAAGGCTGCACTCTGTTCCAAACTATAATAAAGGAACAACGGAAAAAAATACCAGGCAGCATGATGGATGAAGCAAAGCCTCATTGCAAGAAGGTGTGTAGTTGGAACGCAACATGATGTAGCCCCTCTGTCGGGGCTTTGAATCCCTTCTTGCCTGTTCTGAAGCCACTGAACCTCTTGCCGGAGATTTCGGCACTTCGGCCATCGGATTTTCCCATGATGCCAGTCCTGATCTTTTGGGTGACTTGGACTTGGCTGCTTATTAACTCAGTGCGCTTTTTAGTAATTATGATGATGCTACTTCATTCTGGTAAGCTATCAATAGATGAAACATAAAAGTGAAAGGAGTAATTACTAAAAAGTGGCCAGTTGGCCTTGGAGCCCAGCATCTATCAGAGTTGATGGGCATCACAAAAGTCAATTTGTACAATAATATCTGTTGTATCTTTTTGGTATCTTTCCGTTATACTGGTGACGGACAGACGATGTCCTCCCGCCAGTTACGTGGGACTGATTCGCACGCGTCAGACCAATCGTGAACTGATTACACGCGCTGCTTGTCCCCCCAGGATATTTACCTGCCTGGCACTATCCCTATCAAACCTTGCTGATTTGATCTTACGTAGGACCACCTTTGGATCCCACTTCACCCTCTTCAGGATGTCCCTCAACAGCCCATCATCAACAAAATCGTCCCTCAGAACTCGATTGACGACAACATGTCTACGGCGAACACCGTTGCCGCCGCCAGCAGCATAATTACCACCGGGGGACTTGATGTTCCTCAATTGGCTGACTATTGCTGCTTGTTTTGCCACACTATGCAAGCAAAAGAGGTGGTTCTATTCATTCCATCCATTCGTTCTTACTCATTCCTACTACGATTCATTTGCATGTCAATAATGTTGATGTGTGTAAAGTAACAAATAAATTAAAAGACATTTTACACACACAAAGTATCGTAACAAAATAATGAGAAATGAAAATGGGATGGGCGGGCTAGCTTGGAGCTTTTGCATATCTATCGGGCTAGCGGGCTACTCCGCCAAATTTGTTGGGCTCGGAGAGTTTCAAAGTGATCTAATTTTAGATTGAATTTGGAGACATTTGGTCATAAATGGGCACAAAATGATATCAATGTCATTGTGAAATACACTCTGGTATGTACTTATTTTGATTCCTACATTTTGTATCCACCATTTTTTGGAGGAAGATAGTTGACATCCCCTGAAAAACTGACGGTGGTGGCTGAGTAAATGTGAGGAGGGGGAAGTTACAAATTGGTAGGTAAATGGACCGAAATCGAATAGTAGGGGTGTAAGATTACTTCATATTAGTTCATGCAGTCTCTGACCTCTATTGTAGAAATGAAAAAGAATATAGTACAAATACCTTGGGCATCGGCATTGGCACCAGTATCAGCACCGGCATCGTCATCAGCATCAGCATCATCATCACCATCACCATCACCATCAGCATCGGCATCGGCATAGGCATCAGCATGGCTGAGTCTGACATTGAGTCTGACGTTGAGTCCAATTCTGATGCTAAGTCTGATGCTAAGTCTGATGC
>JALLAS010000628.1:0-12134 GCA_036939415.1 Detonula confervacea | reverse complement strand
TGATGAAATTGAGGCCATCGAAGAGGTGAAGGGGATAATCACGCAGGCCCGTCCGATGAAGAAGAGGAAGAGTCCTCCGCCCCTCATCATTTTTGGAGAGAAGAGGCCCCCGCTAAATCACGATGAGTTGGAAACAGTGCATCAGCTGTTGAATATGAATAATGCTCAGTCTTCGCCGGTACCAGTACTGTCTCGCAATGCAAGTCAGATCGTCTCGGCTGGTCATCCTCCGGTATATCCTCAAGCTTTAAAATCGACCAGCTCTCCACCAGAAGTACAAGTGCATCCTAATCCAAGGCAGGGTCAAGCAGATCATCTACCGGCTTATCCTTCATCTCCAGCAAGATGCCCCGACCCTGATGTCCATCGGCTGCGTCTCAATTTAGCCGCGTCAGACAATGCCCGTCTTGAGACCGAGAAGAGACGGCAATCGATTCATCTCCCAGCCAATGTCAGAAATCTACCTTCGCAAGTGCTTGCGAGAGCCGATTATCAATACGTTTACCCTCAAGCCCCAATCCCCCCTGACTCTCGGGATCATCTTTTACGTCTTGGGTCATCAAGGGCAACCGCCGAATCTCGCGCTCGTCTATTCATGGACTTCCCAGCAAACCTTCCAGAGCCCCCACATCCCATCTCACGTGCGTGTACTGCCCACTTTGAGAACGACAGTAAGATTGAAGTGATAGAGCATTCGTTGCAGGAACAGATGCAGTTGAAGCAGAAAGGTAATGACCTTATGAGAAGAGCCAGTTTAAATTCTCAACAACGGTGCCCTCCTCAAGTTCAACAACGCCCTCAAGACCATATGGCCCATCTTGCGGCACATGGTCATACTCTGCCAAGGTCAGGCTGGCATGAGCAGTACCTTGCCTATCCGACAATCCCTTGCAAGCCTCTGCCACCCGCGGCAGGTCTGCCACCATCATATTTCCACCAGGCAGACTTGCCACAGACTCTACCTGCAGCAGCTCCAGCATTGTCGCCAAGGATGTCAGAGATTGCATCTTCCGGTATCACTTCTTATTTGGCTAGATTGGAAGAGGAACTTTTACATGAGGCATTCGCGAGAGGTGCAAGTGGCAGTTTGAGTTGGGTTTCAAACCCACTTCCAAAATGAAACTTAAACCTAATCTTATCGATATTTCTGAAAACTGTTTATCAAAAAGCTACAATATTTTTCACCAAACAATTCATTACCTGGGGAAACGGTTCAGCTAAGCGCCGCTTTCACCAAAATCGACCACTCCGGCCGAGGAGGTAGTAGGTCATCATAACAATCCTAAGAAGTTTCTAAAGTACAACAACATTTAACCCCCTTTTCTAAACATGCCCAGTTCGATCCACCCTTGCTTTAGTTCCACGCCGACATTGATTGTATGTACATGATGTATGCGATGCATTAAAAGATATCAACATCGCATTCCCCATCATGGAAAGAGGTGACATCCAACTCGGTCTGAAGCTTCTCCATCGTCTTGACATGCGCTGCTTCATCATCCCTAATCGCCATGAATACATCGTACAAATTCTCAATCTCCGGCCTGCGCAATTCACACTCCGTCTGGAATTCGTCAAACATGTACATATCCCCATCGACATAATAGTCAATCGCCGCCTGGGGAGCCGGCAGGCCCTTGAGCTTCTCTCCATTCTCCTTCAGATACGTATCGTAGGTCGCAAAGGCATGTTCCTCCACATCCTGATTGAGATTATAGGCTTCTACGGGATTGATGACGTACAATAACATACATACTCCATAGTATCCAAGGGCAATGTGCTGGGCGAGGAATCTATCGAAGAAACGCTCGCTCCCGCCGAGTTCCTCCATGATGAGAAGGTGGTGCAATTCGTTCCACGCCTCTGCGAAGTGTAGCTTGAGGTACTTGGCCCTTCTCCATTTACCGAGGGTTTCGTAGAGGTGTAACACGGAAAGGTACGAGAAGTAGGGCACGCGTGCAATGGTCTCTAATGCGTAGAACCGGGCATAGTCTCGATCTGCGCCGGCGAAGAAGGTGTCGAAGACGGTGTTCTTGAGGAAGCCTATGGCGAATTTATTGGCATCCTTGACGGATTCGGGCAGGGGTGAGCCAAATTTCGTGGAGGGGTTATTGTCTGAACGTTCTTCATTGGGAGCGGTGCTGCTGGCGGAGAGAGAGGACGAAGATATTTGCGGCTGGGTTCGAAGTGACGATGATGGCATGGCCGAGTGAGAGAAGGCGGCGGCCTGGTGGTTGTTGTTGGCGCACGCCGCGAGGCATGAAGCGAGGAGGACGAGGCGGTTATTGGGCATGATTATTGTACTATTGATGAGGAATATGGCAGGCAAATTGTGAGTTGTTTGCAAATGATCCTGGGCAATGGAGGTGTTGTTTTAGCGTGAATGAAGTGGAAGAAGTTCAAGTGGAATGGAAGTGGAGAAGCCGCGCCGGCCGTCTTGAAGATGATGGACGGAGACGATGCACAAGATCTAAAAAGTTCAGTAAAAAAAGCGCGGGTTGGATTTGGTTGATGTTTGATGGCGTTTGAATCTTTGTGCAAGATTATCGGTGTCTTTCGAGAACGATTCCCAGGTGAACACCGACAGCTGGCACCAAAATCATAGGCCCATCACCCATCATCCGACTGCCACCACCCAGCTAATATCCCAATGACATATCTAATCCCAACGCTATTTGAATCTAATAACTAAGAGTATGTAAATAAGTAATTATCGCCTTTTTAAGGCATAGAGATATGTTGAATCACCGATTACCCATCAGCAGCCCCGTTCGTGCGCGTGTAAGCAAGAATGCCAGTCGTGCCATCTGTTTTTTGTTTGTTTGCTTTTTCGCTTCACAGATTTTGTATGCGATGGCAAGCTAGCGCTGCATCTGCATACATCAGCATCCTCAGCATGCATCGCACAAAGGCATGCATTATTGGCAGTGTTGGTTGGTTTTGGGAATCATCTCTCTCTCGCTCGCATCATCAACTCTGTCCTCTTCTATGTGCGTCAGTCTTTCCGCCCAGATCTCCACCCGCGCCCATATCCGCCACTATCCGCGCTGCGCGCGGCGCGATCATCGATCGACTTTCACCGACTATTCCCATTGATGTTTATTCATAGACGTGAACAAAAATGACGCGGCAATACTCTACTGCTCTCCGATGCATTTTCTTCACACGCCGAGCAAATGGAATAGTGTCTTGTCGTCGATTTCCTATGCCGACACCAATGCCTACCCATACAATATCAAACAGCGCCACCATTGCAATTGCAATACCAACACGATACCCTGCAATCAATGACGTTCGCTGTTACTGTTACAATGAGCAATCAGTGACGGCGACGAATGCCTACTACTACTGCCCACCATCTATTTCAGTAGTGCAACATCCGATAACACACAATCATACAACCCAGAGATGCATCTCCTCCTATTCCTATTCCCTTCCTACTTTTACTTCACATCGCACATTCTCCTCTTCTTCGGCACCTGGTTCAGCTTCATCCAAACTTCCATCATACAAAAAATCCATCTCATCAATTCTACGCAGTAAGAAATTCCTCGGCATCGAGAAATCATTGGAAGCACAAGGAATATGGAGCAACGATGTATCTGCCTCATTTCGAAGTTGGCTGTTGAGCGGAAAGCCCATTGTAGACCCTGACGAGACTGGGAGAAGATGGCGTAGGATGAACTACGTCTGGAGCCACATGAATGAAGAGAAAGATACAGTCCAATCTTTATTCGTATCAGAATTCAGATCGCAACGCCAGATATTCGAAGATGCAATCACTACCAGCTCTATAGCAACCAACAACAGCAATCATCAGCTTCTTCATGAGACCAAGTTTCCTAAATCCTTCTTTAGCGTATCCCAACAAATATGCCGCCAACTCGCCGAACAATGCAAAAATAGTTCTGAACCGGCAATCATCTTTGTGGCATGGGAGAAAATAAAGGAGAGTGGGATGTTGCTTAATGCATCCACCCTCAATGCATTGCTGAATGTGGCAAGTAAGATGATGTCTGGGAATGGTAAAGTCCATGTCTTTGAACATGTTGAGTCAAATAATCATCAGTGTGTTCTTGCTTTGGAAGAGATTGTCATGTATCATGATGTATTGTGCGGACCAACAGACAAAGAAGAATCTTTGGTTGCAGAGGCGGCTGTTAGAACATTTAAGGTGAGTGCCTGCCTACATATCAAGACAAAACCTTCATAATATGTTTGGAGAGGTTGTCAGAAACTCTTTCCATGCAGTGGAGCTGGATAGGCCGTCAAATAATGCTTGTAATTACCGCTTACACAACAAAAACACATCATCGCGTTTTTGAATCACGCACAGAATACTGCCAACTACCAAAGGAATTCCAGGGAAATTACGTATCTCCAAATATATTCACTAGTGTTGAAATATCACTGCAAAGCAAAGAATGTGAGTGCAGCTTTGGTAGTGTTCAGGAGAATGCAGTCTCTTTCTGGTGTTGTCTTGGAGTCATGGGTCTACGTTCTGGTTCTCTCGACCATTGCTGAAAATGGATATTTCAGGTGAGTTACTGCTTGGTGACTACATACAGACTATTACAGATTCAATTTGGATTGATACTGCATATGACATATTTGAAAACAATTCATTGATTTTGCTTGTTATACCACCTTATCCGTCTAATAAGAGATGGTTCAGAACCTATACAAGGAGCAATAGAAATTGGATTTGAACATGCATATGGTTCTAAACTATTTGATGAATTATTGTCGATAATGAGTGCTGAAGCTACCGAAATTACCCCAGAATGTGCCATGCAGTTCCAAAACGCCCTATCACATGGATTCAAATGCAGCAAATCGGTCAGTAAGAAGTCATCTACGATAAACTCAAAATCTAGGAAAGTTCCTGCCAAGCATGATGAACTGATTGCCTGTCGAGTTGAATTGGATCCTTCTACATGGGTCTGTCCCGTAACTGGAACACAACAACACATANCCGTAACCGGAACACAACAACACATAGCTTCATTGTCACCTGCTCAAAAGAAAGCATTGCATGACGATTTGTTTCAATCAGTTAAAGATTACAAGAGTTTGGAAGAGGCAAACAAGTTGAACCAATTTTCACAGTGGCTAGAGTAAGTTTTGCCACTAAATGTTGTGTATGATTGCCATATCATGCATTGCTTCGATTCATTTCGCTTGCGCTTGCGGCATATAAACAAACACAGAAAGAGAAAAGAACAGCCATTTACAGCAATTGTTGGTAAGAGGTCAACCAGTTTTCTTTAAAGATGTTCATGACATGTGATATGTTTAAACCTCAATTTCGTATTGGCCTTAACATCGTCATATCCAGATGGAGCAAATGTTGGAGTTTTTCTGTCTGTGGTAAGCCTCATTGTAACAACTTTTCAAATGACTTTCCAAGTTATATTAAAGCAATAGACCTGAGCAAAACCTTCTAAATCTTTCTTGGCACTGTCCCATCATCTTTGTCCATACACAGGTAAGCACATTGGAAGCAATGGGTGAATATCCTTTGGTCATATTGCCCACTAGACATGCAAATCATAGAAGAGATCTCAGTAGGTGAGTGGGCTCAGTCATGAACTTGACGAAATATTGTTTAGCTGTCATGTTGAAGGTCTTACACGGGATATTTCCCATATATTGATGTTGCATTTGACACAAAGTCTGGAAGAACGTGGCCAATTGTACACTGCTGAAGCACACGATGACATCTACTGCATCCTCGCCACTCTCTCTCATCAAAAAGAATCTTGCAATGGAGGCAGCATAAACGTCAAGCCATCCTCCGCAACCAAGTCACATCGTTGGCCAGGTTCACGCCCCATATTGATAACGAATGACATATTACGTGATCACACTACCCTATTGAATAACCCCTTGTTAGGAAGAGAATGGTACAACTGCCACGTGGTCAAATTTGAGAATCACCTGATTGGTACAAAGAAACGATATAATAAGAGGATTCCGTACTTTTCCCAGAGAGGAATCCAGGGAAATGGTTGCCCAAATGGAGGTGGAATGGCATGGCATTTCCCCGTGGCAGGTTGGGGTGACCATGACAGGTATGTTATAAGGATACCAACATGCATAATATGATATCATAACAAAAAAAGTATCACACTTTCACTAATTGAGTCCAGGATAGCTGTACTTCATCGGAGCTCGACCAGAGGTCTATTTTTCATTGCCATGGCTCATTGAATCAAGGGACGTCAAATTTCGCAAGTTCAAAGGTAAGGGATGTATGTACACATGCAGTCATTTGGACTTCAAGCGTGGAAGTGACACCACCACTTCGTCATTTCTGTACAAAAACGGTGAAACGTTTTTGCCTCAAGTGACCGTACGCGTCAACAGCCAGTTGAACTTCAAGAGCAAGTCACCATACACAGACGGCCACTTCGTCACTCACCACATGAAATAGTACAATGCACGGGCCCTTGTATGGACTGTTTCCTGTATGGCTTGGATGATTTGGGCCCTTCATTATTTGTTCCTGAAATTCAAATCTCATGTTGCATTCTGCAGCCTGTAAATTGAATGAGACCACAAGTCCACGAATCTGCGACCAGAACTTATCTTCGCACTGCTCAATGAGTTTGATATTTTTGTCATAAAACCTGGGCATAATACAAATGCCGAGAAAAACTAGAGCCTTGAATATGTTGCGTCATCAAGGATAGTCCGAATAAAGGCATCGATGGGAGAAATGAGAGGAATGACCAGAATTCCAATGCAAATCGCAAAAACGTTCAACAAAGGCATGAGGAATGAACGGAATTTGTATCCGTTGTCGCTCTTGACCTTTTTGATATCATCTGTGTGGGTCAGTAAAGTCCGTCTCAAGGCCTCCAGCAAACGCTGAAACACATTCCTCATCACAATATCCATCAATTCTGCTCTTTGCAAAAACGAAGGAAAGGGCCCATTCTCAACAACACTGTATTTTGTTTCAGTAATGTATTGTAACATACTGAGGGCGTCAAATAAGTAGGGTGTGATTTCAAAGACCAATAGAACCCCATGTATGATTACACTTACTACCATAAAATGTTAAACACTGTACATACGAGACGCGACCTCGTTTCGCTCCTCTAGTACACCACAGCATGAGACAACTCCGGTATCCTCCACTTCCTTTTCTTCTTCGTTGGATTGCTGTGTTGATTCCCCTTCTTCTTCTGCCACTGCTTGCGTAGTTTCACTCGCTGGTTCCAAATTTTCCGGCGCCATGGTGTCTGACTTAATTCCAGATTGCTCACACCACCTTTTCCACTCGTTTGCGACCCGCGAATAGACCTGTTCTTGTTCGCCGGGTTGCTGTGTTGACCCCCCTTCTTCTTCCGTCCCTGGCTGCACATCACCATCCCTGCCGTCAGCGCCACTCACCACATGAAATACAATAGCCGGGCCTTTGTATCGATCGTTTTCTGTGTGGCTTGGGTCATTTGGGCCCTCCAGCTGTTCCTGAAATTCAATTCTCATGTTGCATTCTGCAGCCTGTGAGTTGAATGAGACCACGAGCCCACGAATCTGTGACCAGAACTTATCTTTGCACTGCTCAAGGAGTTTCATATTCTTGGCATAGAAGCTATGGCAGTAGCACATCAAACCTGGGCATAGTACAAATGCCGAGAAAAACCAAAGCCATAAATATTTGGCGTCATCAAGGATACTCCGAATAAAGGCATTGATGGGAGATAAGAAAATGCAAATAAAAAAAATGTTCGACAAAGGCAAGAGGGATGAACGGAATATGTAGACATTGTTGCTCTTGATCTTTTTGATATCATCTTTGTGGGTGAGTAAAGTCCGTCGCATGGCCTCCAGCAAAGGCTGAAATACATTCGTCACCACAGTATTCATCAAGTCTGCTCTTTGTAAAATGGAAACAAATAAGGACACTCTATTGAGCTTGAGTGTAAAAACACGGGGCCCATTCTGAACAACAGTGTATGTCTTTAGGTCTTGGGTCGACGGAAATCCATCGAAATTTTTCACGCATGAATCACTCTTTCCAGGGAGAGGGAACCACCATGCAAGCATGGAGTTTGTAAGAACTGCCCTCTCTGGTCGAGGATTTGTTGGGGTGCAGCAATGAATAGCTTGTCCCTGAACATTCACACCCTCGCCATACAGCTTTATCCAGATTTTGTCAGTCATTTCAAGCCATTCCTTTCCAACCTCAGCTGATGGGGTTGACAATGCCCCACATGGAATGTGGTCAATCGGTCCTGTCGAAAATTCCCTGTGGATTGTATCTTCGTAAGCTTTGGGGTCCGTCTGGTGAGTATGCCACACCAAATCAATTGGTCCAGAAGGAGTGATCATCATACCAACTGTGGCTGCATACGAAGCGGCAACGAGGAAACGAGCATATTCCAATCTCGTATTATCGAGAAACGATGTCTCGCGGCCTGAGTGAAGAGCAAATAAGTCTGGTGCTTCCTTCTTCAAGTCGAAGTATAAACGAGATAAACTGTCATAATTGTGCCACAAATTGGCACTGATCATGCTCAAGTCATCATGGTTTGCAGTCATCTCGGGAAGGTCTATCCATATCAGCCTCTTGACTCATATCAGCTTGAGAGGGCCAACAAGCGCCAGTTTCTGACTGCCAAAGCTTGTGAAATTTGGGGCAACCATCTAAGCAAAATTTGCTATTTTCGTGGTCCAATATCCCTCCGAGCAATTTCTTGCAGTCGGTTTTGTAGCAAAGAGGGTGGAGTTGGTGACAAAGCCAAACATGATGAATTTCCCTGGGAGGGAGCATGCCAGAAGCTTCCGAAGGGCGATGCTGATGAATCTGTAGGAACATGCAGTACCTTTTTGCTGCGGAATAGTACACCGAGAAGATTACAAACAGAGTGAATTGATGAGATGGTACAAAAATGAGAATGTACAGCCGCCAGTACCCCAGCACTGTGCATAAACGAATTATCGTTTCAACTTACTTTGGAGCTGCCAATACCCTGTGTAATGTACACTAGGGAGGTGATATTTTGGGAAGGAAGACAAGTCATTGCCTGAAGTTGAACACTTATCATCATCCTCGTATTTCCTTGCATCGTGTCCCTTGACAAGGGACGCCAGCAATGTGAAATGATGTTGAACATCCTCTACGGAAGGAACACACTTGTCGCAAAGATATTGACTGAACAGTTCCGCATCCCAAGCGATGTCACGTTCATGGTAGTCATCCGCCGTCAAAACTCCTTCAGAATCCACCTTGTGGTTGCTTTGGTTCAACTCTTCCAGGGCTAATGGCCAAGCTGTATCTGCCTTGATATGCAGAGTCAAAGCTCTGCGCGGTTTGACGCTAGCACTCAACCGGTGGATGGGAGCTCGAAGTTTGTCTGAAGCACTATCACCAAGGCCTATCTGCTCGAGTCGTTTTGGGATTGCCTGGTCCAGGTGGCTTCCAAGCATTAACAGCAGCTGACCCGAGTCTTTGTTGGCAGGAATCTCATACCAGAGGCCATCATCGTCTGGACTTTGAATTAGCATGGCGCAATTGTTGTAGACGATTGTATATGCGCTGCCATCTGTATGGGGAGGGACCGAGACACCCGTGGGGTAGTCCAATAGTCGCAAGGATGACGATTTCCCTTCTTTGTGAGCATTTGCCATGGACCCCTTTGGCAAGTCAAGCCAAACTTCCATGCGCCCACTCACCATTGTTGCAATATTTGAAGCCTGGTCTTGCAATTTGTGAACCATCTTTATTTCGTCACATTCACTTTTTGTCTTGGCAGTCGTTGATTCAAACTTGGCATCACCAATAGGGGGCACCGCCTTGATGTTGAGGTTACCACGTCCTCTTGCATGTGTGAAGTTCCCTTGTACCTCTCCTACTTCCACCAATCGGCCTACCTTTCTGTAGAAATCATCGTCCTCGGGTGGGGAATAAGCGAGAACATTCTCTATGGTTTCCAGGAAGGTTTCGCAGCCATCCAAATACCAGACTCCCAATGGACTTGAAGGAAGAGCAACTCGCGCTTTGTTCTCACGAACCTTAAATCCAAAAGACAAATTTACTCTGGGAGGTTTGAGATCCTTTGGCATCTGAAGAACGACCCTTCGGGGGCGGATCATTTGGTCCGTAAACACCATTATGTCTCATGTGCGTGAACACAGCAGTCTGCAATCCAAGTCAATGTAACCGACAAAAAAATTACCCGCCCTCTTTAGGTTTGATGTGAAATTAAATAGGAGAATGATGTTGTGTGCTGTCACTTTGGTATTGTACAATACAACATGTTCAACAAAGATATTGTACAGAATACAATACAGAATGTTCGCGGCATGACATATTATTCAACTCGTCGCGTCTCTTGTCTCTTGTCTCTGTCGTGCATGCAGTCGTGCACCGAATATCGAGCTGCCACTTTGGTATTATATTGTACAATCTTTGTTTCTATTGAGTACTAACCCCAATTAGATAGCAAAATAATGTAACGATACCAGATACACACAAAATACGATATTATGTTGTACGATACCAGCCGGACTTTGTGGCTTATCGCTGATTCCCATTGTCGCTAAAGAAGGTTTTTTTAGCGCGCTCCAAGATCGACGCTAGGTATCGAATGTAGGAATTAGTATTGATGTCAGATGGCGGCATGCTGACATTGATCGGCGGGCGGGCGGCGGCGATCGATCAGAACAAAAATCCAGAGGAGAAGAAATGCCGCGCATTGGTGAGAAGCTGGGATGGACGCTGAGCGAGCAATCACCATCGAGAAGCCGTGCGTGAAAGATGAGAAAATATTGAGCTCACTTTGATCTCCTCTCCCGTAGATACATTATAATTTCCAACGAACCATCATGATAATGATCATCTCAGGACAACGGCCCGGCCTCCTCGCCATCCTCGCGGCGGCATCCATTGCGGCCAGCATCAGTAGCAATCGTAACAGTATCCTCCTCGTCCACTCCTACGTCTTGAATCCAAACACCAATGCCGCTTCCTCCGCCGGGGGAATTCTATCGAGATTTGCCAATGTCGAATGCGAGCTTCTGATGACAGTTGGAAGGACGCCCAGCACTGCCATGCGTGAGTCGATGCGATTGAGTAGATGCGGTTTGCACACGACAATACGATGTACCATACACAATATATGCATTCATTTGTGCATCTCTCTCTCTCTCATGATGGCATGTTGTGTTGTCCTTGTTGTTGTTCGTCTCGCACAGCTCCCGAATGGGCAGCGTCCGGGGCAAAGCTAGGCCTGCCCCTCAACATCAAATTCTCCACCGAGGCGTGCAGCGGTTCGTACGGCATGAACGAGGAAGCATTGCTCGCGGGGCCCGGACCGCCGATGCCATTGTCTCCTTCGTTCCTGGCCGTGGAGCCGTTGAACGACCCCTCGTTTACGAGCGCCAACGGCGTCGAGACCGTCAAGGTCACTCCAGGTATGCGTGGCATTCTCACATTCTCATTTTTGTACCATTGTATCATCATACCATTGTACCTCGTGTATTTAGATGATAAAAAAATGAAATCCTGCAGAGAGATACTAATTGGAATGCATTATTCGATACCGTAAAACGCACAGGCGCATTTTCGTGTCTTCCGACGAGCGCTACGGAGCAGACGCAGCAGTATTCATTCCGATTCTTCTTGGATTTTCCGGAAGGAGCCGTTCGCAATGATGTCGTGAGTGGTCAAATCTGTCAAACAACAACTCGACTACTTCTTTGCCAATGTCTTCTTTTTGTTTTGCGGAACGCATAGTAATATATTATCTGAAACTATGAAGGATCCTAAAAATCTCTTTTGCCATGCTGTTATCATCTCCTCTCTGCAGGTGCTTCCGGCAGAGAGAATTTATTTCGTAAGTCAATATATCGACCATGAATACATTCGAACGTACCTCTGTTTTTGCGCATTTGCATTCGTTTGTTTTAGCTAAACGAGATGATGATGTATGTATGTATGCGTGCATTCCAACAAACAAACCAATGGAAACAACAACAAAAAGATGACCGCCTGCTGGAACGAAGACAACGACATATCCAAAAATGCAAAACGATTCAAAGAACGAGTTGCGAAATCTCTCGAGCGGACGAACCTCGAGCTCCATAAAATGGAGAAATCGCCTTTGAAATTCCGGCAATAC
>JALLAS010000627.1:0-12141 GCA_036939415.1 Detonula confervacea | reverse complement strand
ATATGGGGTTGAGCGGGGAAAATTGCAAGTTCGGGAATATAATTTATTGTAAATCTGTGTATTATACTCTGACATGTGAGGACAAATAGATTTTGAATTTCAAGCCATGCCATGACAGCGTATCTCCTTTGATGATCACCAGGATTGGCTATCAAAAGTGCAGCCGAAAGACTGAGCTGCCTACATCTGGATTTGAAAATTTTCCTTGGCAAAGCAAATTGCTTCCCAAACTGTATCAAGCGACACGAGTCTGGGAGCTACAGATGTTCAAGCAATTTTGACGGGTGCATCCAGATTTCAAAAGATATGGTTGGCCATCAATGAATTGTTGAAAAGGAGGACACACATGATTCATTATTTAACCATGACATTAGCACACAAACCACCTGAGAAACCAGCCAAGATTGTTGGACAAGACAGCATTACTATATAATATTGTCTACTGCATTAATACTTTGCCTGCAAGACCAGTTGGCATCCCCCGCCTCAAACCATTCATGCTGGTCAAACTATCAAACCCAACAATGGACGAACGCCACAACGCCTGCCCTTTCAGTGTGTGACCTCTTGCTTCGTTGATTTGAACAACGACGTAATCCCCGCGAGACAGGCCCACCTTTGTCCGTGGCACACCGACGGAAGCCTCATTATTTGCAATAATCTCCTCGAAGAGTAACTGCTCTGGACTTTCTTCCATTGCATTGGATTGTAGCAAACTGGAAAGGAATGGATTTACTTCTTCCTCCATCAAAAATGAAGTACTGTCCGGGAACACCACCCTCTTATTCTCATCGGTCCTGCCGCTCCACTGGCGATTCTCCTCGGTACTTCTCTTGGCTTCCCCTTCCACCAGTACCAGCCTCAGCTTTCCCACCTCTACTTCTTCATTCCTCAACTGAACGTTATTTCGAAAACACTGAATAATTTCATTCAATCTTCGTTTCTTGACCTCTTGGGGAATATCATCTTCCATGGTCCGATGTGCGTGCGTTTTGGCTCGCACGCTATACGCAAACATATACGCCTGATCAAATTGCACTTGCTCCATCAAACTCACTGTGTCCAAGTGTTCCTCCTCCGTCTCGCCGCAGAATCCAGTGATGAAATCGCTGGAGATGGACACGCCGGGTATCAACGTCCTGACGTCGTCGATGAGCTCCAGGTATGCCTCGCGGGTGTACCCCCTCCTCATTCTTTCGAGCACCGTCGACGATCCCGATTGAGCGGGCATGTGCAAATTATTGCAAATGTTGGCACGCTCTGCCATGAGCGACAGCAGCGAGGGAGGATAGTCCTTCGGATGTGGCGAGGTGAAACGCACCCGTAGCTCGGGGGAGAGGGAGGACACGGCGTCGAGCAAATCGGCGAATCGATGTCCATCGGTGTGGCGCAGGTTGAACATATTGCTGAATCCATCATTTGACGTTTGATAACTACTATCGTCATCCTGCACGGTCTTCTTCCCTCTCTTCCTCTTCTCTCGACTGACATCGTGATACGAATTGACATTCTGCCCTAGCAATATCACCTCCTTTATGCCCTCTTCCTCCAACAACCTTCGCGTTTCCTCCACCACGCTTTTCATCTCCCTGCTCCGCTCCCTCCCCCTAGTGAAGGGCACAACGCAATAGGAGCACATGTTGTTGCATCCCCTCATTATGGACACAAACGCCGATACCTCATTCGGGTTCGAGCGCACCGGCGTGATGGAGGCATACGTTTCGTCCAGCGACAACTGCACATTGACCGCCCGCTCCGTGGGGATATTGTTCCCGTTATTCTCGGTGCTCGTGGAAGGGGCGCTCAGTACCGAAATCAACCGCGGCAAATCGCGGTAGGCATCCGGCCCGACCACCACGTCCGCCGTGCCGTCCTTGAACATGTCTTCCTTGAGCCGTTCGGCCATGCATCCCAGCACTCCGATGATGCGCTTCTTCTTGTCTTTTTGTTTGGTTTTTCGTTGCAGCATCTTGCGCTGTTCCTTCGTCATGTTGGAGAGATTCTCATTTGCTGCTGTTGTCGTTTTTGTGTTGTTGTTGTTACTGTTATTGCCCAACAATAATGGATAATTTCGATCGTGGGATCGCAATTCTCTCAATCGATGCCATACCTTCTGCTCGGCATTTTCACGTATGGCGCAGGTGTTGGTTAATAGTACGTCTGCTTGGATTTCGTCGGTGGTTTCGATGAATTTGATTGGTACGGAATCATTTGTTGCTGTTATTGTGACAGTTGANCTATGTTGAGAACAAACAAGGTTGTTTGTATCTTTGTGTTTGTGTGCACTCTCGTGATTAGAGTGCGCTCACGTGATTGAAGTTCTCACGTGATTGAGTTGCGCTGCCAAGACTAGAAAATGTTCTGTTGCGCTTTTCTATTGAGTCTTGCAGCTTTTATCTTGAGTCCTGCGTAGTATTGTTTAGTCCGTAGGCAGATAAATTATCCAGTCGTGTAGGCGACTTATTTCTCTTCACTCCCCTTTGGTGATTGTTGGTCACCATATTGCACTCTTAAATGTTTTGGTAAGTCGTGCATTGCTCGTAGGAGTTGAGGTAAACTCTTGCTTGAAATTTGTGATTTAGTTGCTATGTCTGCAAGCATGTCTTCAGCTTTGCAGTATTGAACTGTGTGAATTCCAGATTTTGTGCCTTCTTTCACATAGTGAAAACGGCGTGCAATGTGTCGAGTTCCTTTCTTCATCATATCATTGATACTGAGCCTTACTGCTGCTTTGTTGTCTGTCATGATAATAATGGGAGGTTTTTCTGGTGTGACTTGGGCAAAATCGTAGTCTTTTGTGCCAAGTTTTTGGTAATCATAGTAGATCATGTATGCATGGGCTGCTGCCATGCCTGCTCGTGCTGCTGCCATGTATTCGCTTTCGCAAGTTGACATTGCAACTGGTGTTGGAACTGAAGAGTTCGCTTCTATGAGTCCTCCTGCTGTGAAGATCATGTATCCTGTGGTGGATTTTCCGTCGTCAGGGCAATCTTGGAATGATGCATCTGAGAATACAACTATCTGTGATGGTTTGATGTTGTATTTTTCGAGAATCGTATTTGATGGTGATTCAGTAGGATTTTTGTAAAATTTGTTTCCAAGGTTTGGGTATTTTCGGATGTATCCTAAGAGGTGGATGAGGGCTTCATAATCTTTGAGGCCTGGTTCAATGCATGCTCTTGATAGCTTGTGGCATGGGAATGCTAGATCACCACGGGTGACTGTGGCAAGGTAAAGAATTGAGCATACTGCTGATCTGAAGTCGAGATCTCTGTATTCTGTTGTTATTCGATTCTTTTCGGAAGAAGTCGATGGTCTGTTGTTCTTTGAGTAAGAATAGTCTGGCGGAAGTGGTGTGTTTCGAAATTTTGGTACTCCATGTTTGGATGTGTGGTTACAATTTTTTTGAACAATGTTGAGAGCATATCTTGCTTGACTGACAATAATACCATCTGATTGGGATGATATTTGCATGCTTAAGAACCATTGTGCATAACCGCCGAGGGTGATGTTAAATTTGGAACAGATTTCTTTTTCAAAATCTTTTCTTGTCTCTTCGTTGCTTGAAAAGTATAGAGAATCATCAGTGTAAACTAAGAACTTTATATAGGCTCCATGTTTATTGTATCGAACCCAGAATGCAGGTTCTTCTCTTGATTGGACAAAACCGACTGAGAATAGCCAGTCGAAGAGTTCTTCATTCCAGAATTTTCCAGCAAATGTTAGTCCGTACATGGATTTGTTGAGTAGGAGTGGTGTATCGAAATATGGTTCTAGTTCAGGACATGCATCTTTGTATCGACTGTCGAGTTTAACATAGAATTTTGCGTTTCGAATTGGGGCTTGAAGGAATGCTCCTATGAAATCCATTTGATGGGGGATTTTGCCTGCTTGGGCTGCTGTTGCAAGGAATAATTTCACACTTCTGGCACTTGCAACGGCTGCGTATGTGTCGAGAAGGTCGCTTCGGGATTGTAGGTCTCCTCGAGCAACTATTCTTGCTTTTAATTTTTCCAGTGTGCCTTGAGCGGTTGGCTTTGCTTTCAGGATAAGTTTGGTTGGAATTACTTTTGCACCTGGTGGAACTTCTTTCGGGATAATGAAAGTTTTGTTGTCAATGATCAGGTTTTTGAGTTCTGATGTAATGGCTTTGAGCCATCCTCTCCTTTCGATGGGGTCACATTGCATCACTGCTTTGAATGATAGTGGTTCAGGGAGGTATCTTTCGATTGGAGAGTTTTTGGTTTCTGCTTCTGCGAGTGTTTCCAATGCGAGGAAAGTTGGATGTTGGTAGTCTTGGAGTTCAGCTGAGAAAGCAAGAGGGGTATAGTTTTCTGGTTTCTTGATATTTCTTTGCGTTCTTCTTAGGATTGGATGATCAAGATCCCTTATTGCTGAGTTCATCGGTGTGTCGTTTGTTATTGATGTTTAGTCATTTGAGTCTGACTCCCCTTCAATGTCATATTGAATTTCAGACTCCCCTTTAACTGAGGTAATTTGTTTTGTTAAGTCTGAAGGGCTACCTGTGTGTTCGATTTCTGTGTCTTCATCATCACTGTCAGATTCATCATTTGGTTGTCCTGCACTTCTGATTGGGAGTGCTCCTGGGAAAGGAGTGATCGGAGTGGGTGTTGATGATTCAAATTGTTCATCAAAGGTGACGTCTTGTGAGATGTGTACACGTTTGTTTCCTATTGGATTTTCTGTCCATATGAGGTATCCTGCTTGATCAGGTGAAAGTCCAATGTGAATGCCTCGTGATGCTTTTTGGATTTGGTTCTTCTTTGGAATTGGTACCCATTTGTTCTTGTTTGATTTCAAAGCTGGTGAGTGGCGTTTGAAATCTGTTGGGCAACCGAAAACCTTGTAAAGCAGTAGGCGTGGTTTTATATCGAATGCTTTTTCGTATGGTGTGCATGATCTTCCTTCTTTTGTCTTCAGGTCATTGTATGGCAAGATGTTGAGTATTGCGCTTGCATGTTTGTATGCAAAGAAGATGAAGGGAATGCCTAGTCGGGCGTGGACTAGCATTTTTCTTGCAGTGATCATGATCTGGTTCCATCTGGATTCTGCTTGTGTGTTCATTTCTTGATGGTGAGGTGCAGCAAGTGTTATTGTTGTTTTTCTTTTAAGTGCCCATTCTTTGAGCTCTGCTGCTTTGAATGCTGAGTCGGCATCTCCTCTGATGTGTCTTATCGTAATCTTTGTGTGAGATTTGATGTTTTTACTGAAGCGGGATATTGAGTAAGTGAAAAGGTCAAGTGCTTTTGATACACTATCTGCATCATCAGTTAACATTCCAACTAGTTCAGTATATTTTGAATAAGCACATGTAATCAAGAGTAAGTATGGGTAAGTTGAATCTCTAGTAAGTCCTTTACGTTGAGATTCCTGTATCGGGATGATGTCCATGAATAAAGTGTGGAAAGCATGTGGTGGTGTCTTTATTCCAGTTTGCTGGCGTGCAGCGACATTTGATACAGCTATCTTGCATGTTTGGCAATAGGAAGATGGTGCAAGTTCGATGTATGCGTCGGACCATACTCTTCCTGCTGAGCCTGCAAGTATTGATCGAATAGGTTTGTGTCCTAGTCGAGCATGTGCGAGTTCTGCTGGGATTCGGGATAGAATCTGTTTGTTCTTTGCGCTGAGTGCTGTTGCTGGGTTCTGTTCAGGCGTGCACTTGGTTGGCGTCGAAGGACAATTGTTTCTGGAACTGATCTCATTGGATGTTGGAGTTGGTGTGTCTCCATAAATCTTTGCAACAGTGGAGAACCCTGAAAGAGGTTCGTTTGATGGCAAAGCAATTGAGAATGTTTTCTTTTGACGACGAAGGTGCAAACGAGTTATGTTGTCAGACATACTTACAATGTGGTTGGGATCTCTTTGGAAAGCTGTCGTCGAAAATAGACGATGGCGGAGTCCTGGCACATAGTAAACGGGTCTGATTCGTAAGGTGGTTTGCATGTTGTCTTCATCTTGGACTGGGATGTTGGCTGTGCCAACGTGTGTTCCATGTATTGTGGTGCCGTCTGCAACCATGACTCTGACTTGTTGTTCTGAAACATCTGTTAAGTCTGTGAAGTCATTAGTGAAGTGGGAGCTTGCACCTGAATCGAGAAGCCAATGTCGGATTGAGGCTGCTTCTGTCACATTGTTCTGGATTGATGTGTGGTAAGCAATTTCTTCTCGAGGTTGAATATTGGAGAGCTCTGAGTAAGAGGCTTGGTTGTTATCAGGTTCTGAGGGGAGGCTTTGTTGTTCAAGTTGGCGTGTTTCCCTCAGTTGTTCTGCAATTCCATGTCTAGCTAGGAGACATGATTGTGTGCAGCAGAATGCTGGCTTGAGGCATAGATCACAGATTGCTTGTGGGAAGAATCTTCGAGTGTCTTGCCATGTTGAAGCGTTGACAAAGGATTGGCTTCTATGTCGTGGCGGTCTGTCTCTGTTTGCGTTGTGATCAGCTATCTGGTTGTAGAAATTCCAGTTTGTGTTTCGATCCTGTAAGTTGTTTTCGGACGTAATGTCTTCATCATTGATCATTTGATGGCCTAGTCGATCCAATGCACTGGATCCAGACGATGTTTGTTGTTTATTACTACATGACATGGCATCCGTAACCATTATATCATCATCGAACTCATCGCCCAACTCCGCTGCCATTGGTATGAATGAGGAAGATTCGTTCATAGAATTGGTAACGGCGTCGTCGGACGAATCGGCATTATCATCGGAACTGTTACTTGTTTGTGAAATATGAATGGGTTCAGCAACAGTAGCGGCTGACTTGGCAATGAAATGAGAAAGCGTCAGCCCATCATCTTCCAATAATTTATTCTTCGGTAATTTACGCTTCTTGGGCGATTCCTCGTCCGCCATTATGGAAGCAGTGGAAGAAGACTGGGAAGAAGAACGCCTCACATTATCCATGGTGCCCAGACACATCATTCTTGGCCGAAGCGACGGCACCATCGTCGAAGTCGCCATCGTAGTGCCAATATTCCGAGCCGCGGCACTGTTCAATGCCCTGCATGACGGTAGCCGCCGACGCTGCCGCCATGAGTGATGAAGGCGGAATAGAGCTCCGATGGATGATTGGTTGCGCATTCTTGTTGTCATGAAATTATAATGATAATGAGGGATGAGGGGCGAAACAGATGCAAATCTGATCTGCTAGATACTTCTAGTATCTAGCGCTTACTAATTCGAGTAGAAGGATGGAATGCGGTCGAAGGACAGACGTAGATCTTGGCGAAATTGGCTTTGTATCATCATGTTACCATAGAAAACATAGCAGCTATGTATTCACTTATTTTGAAGACTGCACTTTCAAGGCTCTCCAACGATAGATACCATTCTAAAACTACTTTTTGACCTTGATTGCTGTAGTTCATCACTTCTGGAACAAACCCAATCTCTCCCGGCTTGTTTAGTCTTGGTTCAAGGCCGATTTAGTACTTGCGGAGCGAGCATGAACGATTCGGCTATAGTGGTGGTTGAAAGTTTGATGCGTTTTGTTTTAGAACTCCGGCCATATTATCAAGTTCGCTTGACCTCGAATGGTCAAATCAACGATTGGCATTTCGATTTGCTCTTGAGTTCAATTTGACCCAATATTTTGGCCGCTCGAGATCAAAATTAAGGTAGAAATCAAATTTTAAATTGATAATTTCAAGTGTAGCCTTCGTATCATCATTGCATTTATTGTGTCTGTGTGAATGACTAAGAATCAAAAGAAGATGACTCCACCGAAAAGCCAATCCGAGGCTACCATAGCATTGGTAGAACTCTCTCTTCTATCAGATGCTGCAGCAAATAGAGACGTTGGTACCCCAAATCAACCAAGGCGGAACCGTTTTACACGTGAGAAGAAATGCCAATGAGGTTTCGATACTCACATCCGTCCAGAGATAGATAAGACTTCTGTTGAGTTTTAAATGTCATCAGAGTGCAAGTCTATATCTACAGCACCGCCGGTATCAACACACAAATTTCAAGCACCCACGAAATGGAAGCCTTCATTGTGGCCGCCTCATGAGAATGAGACGTCAAATGGCAATGGCAAGTCTTACCTTCGCTCACAGCGTAAATCTCCTCCAGACACACACCTATTGAGCCATCAAAGCAAAACCATTGCTCTAACAATACAAAATATCAATCTAACTTAGCGGGTACTTCAGTTCAAAGTCAAGCATCTATCGAGATTGAGACAAAATTTCAGAGGCTTGTAGATGGTGGAGGCAAACGACGGACTAATGACAAACCTTCAATCTCTACCGCCGATAGAAATAGTAGGGCTAGCATTGTAGATTAGGGTTTGCAAACTTCATATTTATAAACTTGGAATATTAAGTTTAGGTCAAGTTTGTGCCTTAAGTTTCATCTGCTATTTTTGGCTGATCAAACTTGATCGAAAACGTTCCCGCCAAGATACGAAGATTAATTTCTTCAATCTGGCACTCAACTAGGGTTCTCGTACCCGGGGTTTTAATTATAAAACAATTATACAGCTTCAGCGTCACACATCGCCCAATACCGAACTCGTGAAACGTCGCCCCAGAGCAAATACCATTAGGATGGATGGTGACGGCCCAACAATCCTCCAAGCACACTCATAAAAGAACAAAACGAACAAAGCAGCCGCTCTGTAAATCAATCTTCAACATCAACCTCCCCCAACTCTCTAACCCCTCCTCCTCAACAACCTTGGCCTCCTTCAAGCTTGGGCGGTCATTGGTGCAGCGCTTACACGTCGTTGCTGACGCATGGTACAGCGGCAGCGCGCTGCGCCGGCACGGGCCAGGGCAAACAACAACACCAACTTCAACAAGGAACGCAACCGCCTCTCTGATGAAAATAGCATTGTGCTTTTCAGGTCAGCTCAAAACCTTTGTTACCTGATGAAGGCAAATATGGCACTGAAGGGGCAGGTCTACGATGGCCTTATTCAGGGTGGACATTCTGGCTTTGACGTGGATCCTGTGATGGAAGAAATCTATGCGGAATAGTTAGACTAAATACAAATAAGCAATGGGTATAATATACTAGCTACACACTGTATAAAATTATTTTGCCTTTATAACTTACAGTTTTTTCAAGATTACAAGTTTAATCCCAAGTTTCATCCCGATTTTGAAAATGAACAAACTTGCAAACCCTAGTCACAAATAAATGTCCCATACACGTGACTTTTAACTCCCATAAAGATCCACAGCAGTTACCGCCGTGACTTCTAAAAAGTCAGATAGAGTGACTGATTGCAAAGATCTTGAAGTCTTTCACGTAGGATCTCGTAGTTTTAGAAGATTTCGATCTCCCGTATCCAAAACATCAGCGGGCGGGCGCCGACCACCATCGATCGATGATCGCAGCGACGACGGCCACCACAACCAAGCCACAACATGCATACTAGGTACATCCCGTCGCAAAAATAATACTCCTAGCCAACCACCAGAGATTTTCCAAAGTAGACTGTAAGCTCACTGTTACGCCCAACAGCAACTTGATTGATAGTTAGTAGCATCGGAGCAGATAGATTGACACATCGTATCAAAGACTCTACGCAAACAATGATGAGATCAAAATATGCCTCGGCGATAACGGTCCTGGTCGCAGCGGCGGGGGCATTCATTAGCGCGCCGACGAGCGCATCGGCGTTCGCGCCGCAGCTACACACGACGTCGTCGACGGCATCAACATCAATAACAACACGGAGCAGCCGATGGCTAATAGCTCTATCAGCGCAATTAAATTCAAATGAAAACAATGATGATGATGTCAGCAGCAAAAACAACGACAACAAAATAGACGAAGAAATATCCTTCGCCTCGGCGGTCGCCAACGGCTGGCAGCCGGAAAAGGGCATCTCCTTCGCCGGAATCACCCGTCGCAATTCGAAACCGACCTCCTCCACGGCGCTATCGATGGTCGGCACCTCGGAGTACGCCGTACTCCCCGACGGAGGACTCTCGCCCTGTGTCATCAAAGTGGTGGGCGTGGGCGGTGGAGGATGCAATGCCGTCGATCGCATGCTCGACACGCGCGTTTCCGGCGTGGACTTCTGGGCATTGAACACCGACGCCCAGGCTTTGGGGCGCTCGAAAGCCAAGGGAGCCAAGGTGTTGAATATCGGCACCGCCGCCACCCGCGGTTTGGGCGCGGGGGGAAACCCGGACGTGGGGCAGTTGGCCGCGGAGGAAAGTCGGGCGGAGATTAGCGCCATGGTGGAGGGCACCGATTTGTGCTTCGTGACGAGCGGCATGGGAGGAGGCACGGGGAGCGGAGCCGCTCCCGTGGTGGCGGAGGTATCGAAGGAGGCGGGAGCGTTGACCATCGGGATCGTCACCAAGCCGTTTCGTTTCGAGGGCAAGCGGCGTATGCGTCAGGCGGTGGGTGCCATCGAACGATTGAAGCAGCACGTCGACACGGTGATCGTGGTGAGCAACGATCGATTGCTGGATATCATACCGGAGGACACGCCCATGAATCGCGCCTTCGCCGTGGCCGACGACATCCTGCGACAAGGAGTGGTGGGCATTTCGGAAATCATCGTCAAGCCCGGATTGATCAATGTCGATTTCGCCGATGTCAGGAGCGTCATGTCCGATGCCGGTACCGCGCTAATGGGGATCGGTATCGGCTCTGGCAAGACGGGCGCCGAGGATGCGGCCAGGGCCGCCATCTCCAGTCCTCTTTTGGATTCTTCCATCGACAATGCCAGGGGAGTGGTCTTCAACATTTCGGGAGGGGAGGGATTGAGTCTGACCGATGTCAATCGCGCCGCCCGGCTCATTTACGATTCGGTGGAAGAGGACGCCAACGTCATCTTCGGAGCGCTCATCGACGAATCCCTCGACGATTCCATATCCATCACGGTGCTGGCCACGGGATTCGCGGACAATACCAAGACGAATTTGGAATTTTTGAATGATGTGGTTAGCGGCGGGATGATGAGCGAGAAGCAGAAGGCAAAGGAAGCCGCGCAGGCGGCGACGAGGATGTCAAGATCATCGTCGCAGCAGGCATCGGAGGATGATTATGAAGAGCCACCGCCGCCTCCGCCGGCACCTCCTGCGGCATCGGGGGATGACGATGATAGGGTGCCATCCTTTTTGAAGACATTGAAGCGCAGGCGATAAAGATGTGATATGTGTATGGAATGATGATGTATTGACATTTCAAAACACATCATGCGCTCTAGATTCGCCACGATGATTGGTTTATTTGTTTCTTTCCCTCCAGTCAGCAGCAGCTATTAATGTCAAAACAGAACGGAGAGGTGTGCATGATATAAATATCTCAAGAAACAGGCTATTGAAAACAAAAACAAGTGAATATAATAAAAATACTTGAGATATTTGGTAGAGTTTCAGTTCTATGACACAACGCGGCACAAACAGAGATGAAGTAGCATACAGCTGTCATAGGATCTGTACAGGTTCGTTCGGTTTCCATGCATTTACAGTTGCATACGGAGATAGTCGTAGACTGTAATGAAAACAATGGCTCGCAATACGGTAGGCGAGCGGTTTGCCAAAATCATTGAGTAAGAATCTACAACTGCCATTGTTATCTGTTTTTATCAAGCAGTCCAAACACAATAATCAAGTTATGAAAGTAGTGGAAATAAAAAAGGGCAAACGAAGGCTGTCGAAGAAGTGATCAAAGGATATTGGTCCTTTCAATGAGGCAATCAATGAAGCGCTTCATTGAAAACGATAATGATATCGAAAGAGTTTTTGAGGCACTGATCTCTTATTGAGCTTGAGAGCTACATAGGTCCTTATCTCACAAGACAGAACTATCATCCGTCCAATAAATGCCTTGAAATTTTTTCACATTTGAGCTACTTTTTTCAGGGGATATTTTCAGACGCAAGACCGAGAGCATATTCACCGGAAATAGCAAAATTAATGCCTATCATTGCCTGTTCAGTCATTTGTAAGTTGCGAGAGGTTGTAAGGCTCGCTCTTTTTGTGCACTTTGACTTTGTATTTTGCGCCCCCTGGTGGTAGGTGGTAGTGGTACTTTGCATCTCCTGCAAGATCCCGTATGGTTGGTACGTATCGTACGTACGTATTAATAGAGCGGTATTTTATTTTTTTCGTAGCTCGCACAAAAGCCGAGTCGGCGACCGGTCGG
>JALLAS010000626.1:0-12163 GCA_036939415.1 Detonula confervacea | reverse complement strand
ATTATATTATTATTTTAGATATTAAAACCAATAACAGATCATTTCATTTATTGTTGGAATCCACAATATGCGACAACTTCCTAAATATGATGTGTACATTTATCCAATTTTACAGAATACCAACATTTTCTAATCGTAAAGGTCCCATAGAATATCGTGTGTATCCCGACACAGTTGCCCAATAATTATTATTGAGGACATTCCTATTATTGTACCTGGCCGAAATCCCACAATCTGCCATCATTCCGTACCGTTGTCCTTCGATCTACATGACTAAAATGCCTACACCGGAGATACTCCAAATTGCGCTCAAAACTGCATGCTCGAAGAACCGACCAGATAAAAACAATTCACAAACAGCTGTTGTAGCAGCACATGATATTATTTTTTGTCGATTTGTGGGCAGATGAGAGGCAGGTACGAGTGCATATTGCAGGTATGGCTTCACTTTTCTTCCAATTCAACTGAATGCAATGCACATGAAGTGTTTCGATAAAAGCCATCGTTTAGGTATGTCGTTGTTAGAATTCAGATGATGTCATGTTTGTCAAAAATAGCGGTACAACCTCTGATATGAATGTACAATTGTATCGTACAACGGTGGTTATCGCCATAAATAATACATTCAAACTACATACGATACAACATCATTCATCATGATCCCTTTCTCTATTTATCCCGTTGTATTGCTAGCTGTCGTTGATATTTGCAATAATCTCTAATGTAATGCTCGTAATTTGTAATACATACTCCTAGCAAAAAAAGGACGTGGGCCAAACCCGAGCGAGTATCGTACACTAGAGGTTCAATCTTTCCATTGTTCATAAACTTTAGCTTTAGCGGTTTGTCTTCCCGAGCAGGTACGGACAAAATCACGCCATAAAGCAAATCTTCTATCTCTGGGCACCTCTCAAATCCTATTCTACAATCCTCTGCTTGCCATGCAGTCCCTTAACCAGGCCCGACGCCATCAATCAAACACAAGAATGTATCGACGAATGTCCTCTTCCTCAGTGGACGATAATGAAGTTTACGAAGACATCACTTATTACGATCGTCCACGTCGTCGCACCTCCGATCCAGGCAGCTCCTATTCACCCCTGCGAAGAAGACTCGCCAAAGTCAAGAGAGATAAAATAGATCCACCCGACTTCCATGATGAGGAATTGCGATATTGGCATTCAAGAAAGATAACTCCGCCATTGGCCGAACGGCCGGGGTGCGATGCACCCTCCCCCGTTCTTGATAGCGAGGAGAGTGCATCGAATGATTCATTGTCATTGGAGAACTTGGATTCGTTGTCATTGAAGGACTTGGATTCGTTCGAGGTTGAGTCTGTGTCAGTGTCAGCGCCTAGACGGATGGGACATCAAGCTTCATTATTGGAGGAGAAGAGGGTGCGACGGCTTCAAAAGTCGCCCCACGATGACGCCGTCATGTCATCTTCGTCAACATACTCGACACCACCTAGAACTACGCGGGAATGGTTGGAATCATTGGATCTGAACTCAGCCACATTGGTAGATGATTTGTTGGCGCTGGCATCGCTACCTCCGTTGGTCACCCCGCAAGAGCAAGATTCTCCGCTGCGGCGGCTGGAACCACGGCTGCATCAAGAGAAACAACCATCAACACCATCGGTGCCAACAAGCGATGACGATGCTAGAGCATTGCCCTTCAAGAAGATGCTGCTAGGTCGTCAACAAAGCCGCCGCGATAACCGTCATCATTACGACGACAATCACCATCCACATCCATCCTCGCCATCGACAAAGTTGGCCAATCCGAATCCATCCGCCAACAAATTCGAGAAAACAAGATCACCAAAAAAGAAGTCATTGAACGGAGAAATATCGACTGATCTACCACAAGATCTACAATACGCTGCCGATGCCATCACCTGCCCCAATGCACTTGTACGTGTAAAACCAGAAGTTCAACAAGAAGGCATCGATAAAGTGAATCAATCCGGCAGTACTACTAATCCCACCCAGCACGTTTCTAGTCCCGATGGCATCCCCGCGCTATTCTATCTTACCAACCCTGGTAGTCGTAGCTCTACCAACAGCAAACCGTCGCCTAATTCTTCCGGTTCGTTACCACTCACGTCTTCGTCAGTGCAGGGCAAGATGCAACCGCCACCAATTTTGGGCATGCCCATAACGAAATTCACAACGACGTCGGCGGAATTACATGTTAAGCCTCCCCCCCCCCCATCTCATAAACAATCACAGTGCATCCACCAACCGCATAATTTAGAAGGAGGGCAGGTCACCGAGAAGAAGTTATTGGTGTCACAAAATCCACATACCGGGATTGGCAATCGTTCAGCAGGTACAACAACCACAACAATGGCTTTCGTCAATGATAACAACGATGGTCCCAGAGGAAGCTTTCGCAGTAGCACGCCAGGACTCGGCGGATCCACCCACGGTATTGACGGATCGATGAGGGGATCATTCAATGCCAATGTCACTACCAATAATATCATCGACGACGACACTCATCCCCTGCCTCTAATAATGAAGTATCCCCCTCCCCCAAGACCCGGCAGCAACGCCGGGAGCAGCAGCACCGGCAACAACAGCCTCGACAGCTCCGTCCGAGGACTGCATTTCGACGTTCCATCCTCCGATCATAGGGGTAGGAGCAATTCCGTGACCATGGACATGATGGATCATCACGACAGTAGGATCACCGCCGGCAGCAGCTCCTCCGTGGGAGGCAACAGCTCCTCGCGAACGAAGAAGCACGGCAACAGCACGAAGGAGAATAATTTACAGGGTCACTCCTACGATAATGATGACAATTCCCATTACGATTCCTACGCTGGGGGCAGCATCAAATCGCCTTCGGGGAGCAGCAGGCTCTCCACCAAGAATTTGCACGGCCACGGCACCGACGATACCTTCGGGGGCTCCAAAGAAAGGCGCCGCATGAAGGACATTATGAGCAATAGCAGCAGCTTGCAGGTCGAGCATTCTTCTTCGTCGCATCATCATCATCATCATCATCACGATGGCGATTCCTTCGGAAGCAAGTCGGGGAGCAGAAGCTCAACGACCACTAGTAGCTCATCGTCTTCCAAGAAAAACAGGACGAAGCACCACCTCGGCCCTCATGTCGGTCATCATGGTCATCATCAAGCTGCTGCGAAATTGAATGACTCGTCGTCCACTGCCCCCTCCTCCCCGTCCACCTCCCCCGCGTTGAAACCCGAAAACAGCGGCGGGGGCGGGGGCAGCCGGAGGAAGATCATGGCGGATTATCAAATCGAGATTTTGAGCGACGACGACGACACTACTCAAGTATCCATCCCCGGCTCCATCTACGACAGCGATGTCGATCAAGCGCCCTTAGTTGCGGACGGCCATCACGAGAGCAATCTCCTCGGATCGTTCAGCTCCTCCCCCGTCGTCAAGAAGAAGAGGGATGATCCCAATAATACCATAATCCATCCTCCGTCGTCGTCGCACGGCTCGTCGCCGCATGTTCTTGCCGTCGTCGCATCCGGCAACAGCGTCAGCGGCCATTCTTCCACTTCCAGCGGGAATAAGAAGCAGCGTAAAAAGAGGACCAAGCAGAAGAGCAATGTGGGTGATGTGATGCTGGCATCTTCGGATCACGGAATGGAAAATGGAGTGGGTAGTAATGATGGCGGCAAGAGTAGGAGAGAGTGGGATAGCAAATCGGACGTGGGCGTGAGCTACAGCAGCAAGAAACACGAGAGGAAGTCCAAGAAGAGTTCCAAGAGCGAATTCGTTACGTCGTTATCCGATCATCCTTTAGCAACGTCGTCGTCGTCGGATCACGGTGGATCTGTGGGCGCTACTATTAGCAAGAGACAGCAGAAGCTGATGACGGGGAGTGGCGAGCTACCTTTGGCGATGCCGTTCGATCACGGAGGATCGGTGGGTGCTAGTAATAGCAAGAGGCGAGAGAAGTTGGAGAGGAAGAAGAGTGGCAAGAGTGGTAGTACGGCTGATGTGCCTGTTATATCGTCGTCGGCATTATTAGATATGGGCGGTGTTAGTAGTAGCAAGAGGAAGGATAAGGCGGAGAGGAAGAAGTCCAAGAGAAGGAATAGTCTCGGAAGTTCTGCTGTATCGGTTGCCAATTCCGTCAAGACCGAGGCTAGTGCACCTCCGGCCCTGGGGGGCAGCGGCACCAGCAGCGGCGGGTACAACAAGAAGGACGGCTACGATAACTCTACCCATACCATCAAGATGCAGAATCGTGCGAATCATGTGCATCATGAGGTGGATAGTAATCATCAGCATCATCATCGTCTGAATCTTCCGTCGTCCAAAGAGAATCGAGTGAATGGCAGCAGCAGCGGCAGCGAAGGTGGGGTGTGGAACGACGTGCCCACCGCCACGAAGAGACGGGTCAGCATCTCCAAGAACAACAGCAAGGAGATGAGCGGTGTTACCAATTCGACCAACACTACCGTAAGGTTCAACAATACTACTACCCAGCTGCTTTCTTCCCCCAATCAGAGCAGTCGCGGCAGTAGCAACATTCGAAGCGTTGCCCTTAGCGAAAGTCCTCCGGGGAAGAACGAGCATTGTCCTTCCAGGCTCAGAGCTATTATGGGTAGGAAGCAGAAGCAAAGCGCTGGAAGCGGAGGCTCGACGTCCAGCAAGGGCAAACTTCGTCGATACCTCTTTTCGTACAATTCGAAGAAGAAACGTCAGCAGCAAGCATCAGCCCAACAGGGCGAGAAGGACGACAAACAAGAGTACAACATTAAGTTGAATCCCTACGCGCTCAACGAACACGAAATGATGAGGGCGGGAATGGGCGGCGCGGGGGGAGCCAATACCGTCATATCCGCCATCAACGAGCACGATATCCTGATCTCGCCCAACGTCAACAATGCCGGCGGCGGCATGGAGCATTATTCCGACATGGTCCACATTCCCCCGTCCCTCATCATGGAAGAGGACGGATTCGTCTCCGGTTTGGACACGTCCGGAAACTTTAGTCAGATGAGCCTGGGCAACAGTCAGATGAGCCTGGGAAACGCAAGCGCGAATTCAGGAAGTCACGTTATCGCTGGAAGCATCGTTTCGGGCGGCAACTTTTCGAACAAGTTCGATGCCGGCGCCAGCCTGAACTCCGGCTCCCATCACGCCAGCTTGATTAGCATATCCGAGTTGGACGTGCTGAAGGAACGGGATTACATGGGGCACTCGTCCCATTCCGAGGGGGACGCGAATTATCATCGACGCTCGTTGGCGCATTCCGCCGATCACCTCAAGAATTCGACTCATTCGGACGGTACTAACAACACTAGCTCATTGACGTTGAGCTCTTTGGGCGAGAGCGGGCATAGTTTGCCCGCGAATTTGGAAAGTAATAGGTTTAGGGTCCCGTTGCCCGTGCACCACAAGAGTAGGGGTGGCGGCGGCAGAGGAGGGGCAGCATCGGCATCGGCAGGTGGTTCGCGCAGTAGCGATGATGCGTCTAGCATGTGCAGCACCATCTTGACGAGTTATTCCACCATACGGTCCGCGAGGGGAACGCACATTGCCGGCGCTATACCGAGAGGTTCGCCTGGCAATAATACGAGCGCAGATGATACCACCCATATCATTAACCTGCCGTGGTCTGACAGGTCGGATGATAAAGACGCCGCCGGAGTCGAACCCAGCGCAAGAATTCACGGNTAACCTGCCGTGGTCTGACAGGTCGGATGATAAAGACGCCGCCGGAGTCGAACCCAGCGCAAGAATTCACGGCAAGTACACCGGACCGGTGAGCAACGACTTCCTCCAACCCCACGGAGAGGGCACGTTGGTAATTCAAACGGGAAGCGAAAGCCTGACATTCCGCGGTAAATGGATCAATGGCAAATTGATATCGCCACTGATCATCGAGCCCGAGGGAGACGGCAATGCTATATTGATGGCGAAGATGGCATCCGCCCCCGGTATGGATCTGTCTCCTCACAACTCGCCCATTCATTCTCATAACAACAACTTTGTATCATCACCTCATAATGATATGAGTAGTGTTATGAGCAGCAGCAGCAAGTCCATGGATGTCAAGTATGTTGTTAACAAGAGCAACAAGAAACTCAACAGGAGTCCTAGTATATTCAAATCACTGAGATATGCCCTTGGCGAAGCCTGTCGTACTCCCATCGACATGGTCATACATCGATCGAACAAGAAGGCGATCCAAAACGCTGCATTGCTAAAAATTGGGATCAAGTATTCATCAAGAGGAGCAATGGGCTGTGGACCATGGCGGTCATGATCGATAGGGCATTGCAGCCGAAGAAACCACTTCTGCTAGAAGAAGAGGCGAATAGCAAAAATAAGAAGAAGTACGGCCGCAGTCGGCAGGGCGATAACGAGCCCTTAGGACCGCTGCAGGCCAGATGGTGTACGGTATGGGATATTAACCCACAGAAGGATGACTTGGAGGAGAGCATGCTATTCGCAATCAATGACGATGGGGCCACGAAAATTATTAATAGACATAGTTGGGGAAAGTATGTCAGGCGTATCAAGATTTAGAGCTGGTATGATGTTGTTGATGGGAACGTGGGGCGCCATATTTACATGTTGTAGAATAACTACGCTTAGTTTAGAAGATGGTAAACCCCAATCAATGAGTTTTTTCATTGAATCTCTATGCAAAGCCACATGAACATATAGCAAGGCTTATTCAACATGGGCTAACTTGGGAGATACTTTTGTGGTAAATGGTCTCAGGTTCAATTTTTAAAACTTTATGAGCTTCTTTGATGGGGATACCATACATCAGTAGAGGAAACATTGAGGGAAGCTTGTTAGGAAGAGATGGAGGTATTACTAATGTTATTGGATGTAGTTTGATGTAGCGTGCCCGCAACCTCAATCAATGGAAGATTTGTTGCTTTGGCACCAGATATTCGTTTATGAGACATGGGGTTCATCATCTTGGATGATTCTCTGATAAAAAAGGATGAACAGTTGCTTCTTATGATGACATCAGGATTCTTTCAATAACTGCTGTAATATTGACAGCTAACAAAAATCCCTTCATTGCAACAAGTCTACACCCAACTTTCCCTCCGACTATCACAAATTTTGTATGCCAACTCTGTAGCCAGGTTGTCGCACGTGCATTTTTGGCAAGTCCAAGCAACACCTGTTTTATCTCTATCAGCCGTTGCTCCAGACGGGGCCACTGGAATGGCCTGGTTTTGTACTGCTAGGTTATGTTGTATTGCTCTTGCTGCGTCTATTGTATTGATAGGATTGATAGGAACCTGACCCAGTAGGGTTGGATGCTGAGGTACTGGTTGAGCTCCAGGTTGAGCAACAGGACCGGCAACTGATCCAGTTACCAAAGTCATCTGAGGAATATGAAATGGAGGTAATTGAGGGGCGTGTTTCACCGAAAGCATTTGAAATTGCTGAGGACCATTTGGCCCAGTTGCTGCTGCGCGTGCTGCTCTAGCACCTTTTCTCATATCAGGACGCATCCCATGACGCCATCGCTGCATCAAAACAGTTGGTGGCAATCCAGTTTAGCAATGATCAGAAGATTGAAACATCACTCTTCGAAAGAAAATGAAAACAATACTCACCTGGCAGCCACCGCAGCGTACTTTGGATTTCTTGCTGGGTCTTGAGCACCTCTCGCAGACCCAGCTTCCATTGTGCACCTTATCTTTCTGGTGAAGCGCCTCCGGCCGTTTGCCACCGCCTGTAGAGTTTGTGTATTTGACATCGACTTTGTGTCACGAAATCCAGGGTTGAGTATAAATGAATGAATTCATATGCATGAAATTATGCAAAAGCATAAAGCATTGATATCACTTACGCCATCTCATACACCCACCACATCGTGCTTTCTTTTCTTCATTCTGTCTCTTGCACACACATGTCCAAAAAGAAGGCTTTTTCTTAGCACCCATATCACGCACGCCTCCTTTCCAACTCTTGCAGCTGGGACATCGATGCTTCGTACTGAGTACTTCAGCATGGCAGTTATGGCATTTCCAGTGTGAGCGGTGTAGCGCTCCATCTGCGGGAGGCGCTGCCAACAGCTTATCTAGTGCAGGTGTTGCATGTGGTAATGATTGCATCTCGGCACGCTGACTGAGCTGCTTCTTTCCATTCTTTTGTCAGGAAAATAATGCACAACATAATGTTACCACGTGTTAGACGATATGTAAAAAATGTTCAATTTCTACAAGAAGGTTGAGCTGACTATGATATGATTGTGTGTTGATCAACTCTCACCTTCCACGACTGACAAGTTCCACACCGAAGCTTGCGCATATCATTATCGTTCCCACATCTTGTACACTTCCATGGCATATTTGGCTGATTTGGCAACACCGCCAACCTTGCAGGCGGTTTCTTTGACAGGGCTGCTACAATCTGTTCGGTTTCAGGGTCTTTGGTCGCTTTACGTGGTACATTTCCTCTCTTACCGCCTTTGAGGCAAGTATTTGGGAAATATGAGGAGCGGAAACAATGCATAGTTTGATGTCAAATGAGATGAAAACATTCAGCATGTACTCATACAAAACGACTTACCCTTCCATTTCGAGCAGCTTGTGCATCGAGTCTTTTCCGGAAAATTGATCTGTCCACAGGGACACAACCATTTTGCCATTTGAAGATGCTGCTGTAGATGCTGCAACCCCGGTACGACCATATTTGCAGCGGCTGGATCAGCTCCTGCCAACACCTGCTGATGCTGGTGGGTTGACAACTCGCCCGTGACCATCGGATTACTATTACTGCTGCCGCCGCCTGTTGTTTCAATGTTGGCGGGCGGGGCAGGTGGTGCAGGCCTATTCTTTTTCTAGAAGATGAACGGTGCATGATGCCGTCATGGATGAATAACACAAAAAGATATAACGACAAAAAGTGAAGAATGCATCAAACAGTTCATCTTACCAGCATATTGTCTCTCTTTCCAAACTTCCATCGCTGTGCAATTGGTGGGTGTATTGATTCATCCAAAACATAACATTAAGAATTCTCACAACAATATATTCCACACCCTCAATCTATAATGGCAATATCAATAAGAGACATATAAATCCACACATATATCTCACCTGACAAGATCCACACCTTGCCTTCTTCGCCTCATTCAAATGATTGCACCCCGCACAAAACCAATTCCCCCTCATGCTCTCAAATTTTTCAATCTCGCCCTCCGTCATGGAATGACCCATCATCCCTCCCCGCTGGCCGATCATTCCCACCACCGCCGCCGTTGTTGGCATGGCTGGAAATGGCGCTACAGTATGTTTTGTCATGGCCATAGCGGTAGCAGCAGCAGCATTCTTTCCGTATTTGGGGCGCTTTCCATTCTTCCATCGCGGGCAGGCCATGCAGCGCACCTTCTTCGGCGCATTTTCGTTGCCGCATTTGTCGCATTTCCACGGCTCCGTCGGTTCGGGAGCTACCTCCGTTTGATTGTTGCCGTACATCATTAGTTGTTGCTGCTCCGCGTACCATTTGGCGGCGAGCGCTCCCTTGGGATGCCGTCGTCCGCCCTTCCATTTTTGGCATTTGGTGCAGCGGACTTTTTTGATAGAGTTGGCGTTTCCGCAGGGGCACGTCCAGGGTACCTGCGGTGGCATCATGTTGGTTTGTTGTGCGGATGCTTTTGTTTTGCTGTAGCTTTGCCTTTTTCCGCCCTTCCAGGCTGCTCGCGCGATGAAATTGGTTTGTGCAAAATCGTTCATGAAGAGAAAATGCCGAAGCATGGTGAGTCGTCGCCACATGGAGAATTAATACACATCATGATGCGTGTAAAATCGCAGTGTGCTGTGCCATTTGAACCAAGGGCTCCTTGCATTTTATAATATATTTTGAACGCAATCAATAATGTATTATGCACCCAATAAAAGCACAGCCAAAATAAACTTCCAACTTACACTGACAACTCCCACATCGTGCTTTCACAGCCAAATTGTCTCGTTTGCATTTATAACATTGCCACACCTCATTCATATCCGGCACTGCCGCCTGCGGCGCCGGCACCGGTTGTTGCAGCGGAATGTAGGAACCACCAGCAACAGCAGCAGCAGCAGCACCCCCTGCTATCGGCATTGCTGCAGGATGCAACATGGGAGGCGGAGCAGGCAACAATGCCAAAGCCGTCCCCGCGGGAAGGGTGATACCGCCCGTGGCTGCAAATCTCATTTGAAGGTAGTCGGGATCGTTGGCGGCCCTTCGCATATCTTGTCTTACATCATCGGTGTAGTCTCGACCGGTCGCGAGGAGGCCATCTGGCGTGGGGGTGGGATTTCTTCGTTCGAGCTTAGTATTAGTAGTGGTAATGGTGATGGCAGTATTATATGCTCCATTGGCAACGGTGTTGGCAACGGTGGCTCCTCGATTGGTTCTGGCTGAAACTCCACGTCCAATGCAGGGTGATCCTCGTGGGTGTTCATATTTTATGTTCAGCGCGAGGGCATTGCCTGTTTTCTCTCCTCTCGCCTGTGATGATTTGATTGATCAAGTAGATATCTAAGTTATGAGAATGTGCGAACACAGAACAAGGCCAAATTATCCATAAAAATATATGCTAGATATGATATCTAATCTAGCCTCCTGTTTTGTCAGTTTCTGTTTTGTTCCCGTCTTGCTCTTTTGTTTTGGCGGGAACAATTCAGGCGTCCACATCGAACGTCAGGGTTCTCACCACCTGCTTTTTCCTTGGGCCGAAAATTGTGACGTCACCTTCCATTGACGTCACGTTCTCCGTCACACCACATACGGATTGATTCAACTTAATGCGCCCCTACCATAATATTATCATACCTACCTACCTTTGGCCACCATGGTGCGTCGTCATACCACACACCACACAGAAGATGCATTCAACTTAATGCGCCCCTACCTGCCTCCAATCAACTCCAATCCGGCCATCAAAACGATGGACGCCATCCCCCATCCGATCCCCTCCCCGCCTTCCAATCACACCCACACTAGCTCATCGCTCCGAAAATGATGGAGCCCTCTCCCTCCCCGCCTTCGAACGTCACCTAGCCCAACTCATCGTTTAATCCATCCGGGCCGCCCGTCGCGCCGAAGACGACGGGGCCCATCCCCTCCCCGCTCTGAATGTCACTCAGTTGGGGTGAGAATTCGCGACGGTGGTGCTGGTTTGGCAGTGAGGACTTGGCAGCAATGATGTTTCAGCTGCAGCGACGATTTGGCGGCGGCGAGGCTTTGCCGCTGAGGTTTTGGCAGCGAGGATTCGTCACCGAAGAGTCTTCGGTGGCAGCGACACGACATTGGTGCTGCTTCGGCAGGGGAGAGGATTCTGGCGGCGCCGTTTGCCACCGTATCGCGATTGGAAGAGGTGTTTTGCGGTGTGGCGTGGCATGGCGAATTACGCATACCGATTGTTAACGGCGGCGTTTTGGATGGGAGGCTCCTCTGCTGGTGAAGTTTTATTTGTATCTTTGAGGAGAGGGGGAAGAGGATTCTGGGGGCGTGTTTTGCTGCCATGTTGCGATTGCGATCGGCAAGACGGTCAGGGTCAGCTTGCATTGTTAATGTTGGTGTGTTTGTTTTTCATCCTTTTTCTTGCTACTTTGCTGGACGAGACGATTGGAAGGTCTCAAATGCGGTCCATATATCACCGGCACTATTGACGCTATCATCGCCATTCTTGCCGGGCTCGTAGAATAAAGGTTGCTTGGTGTAGCTTATTATGTCTAAATGGTGCCACTGGTGGCATGGATTCCAAAACACTTGGTTAAGTCCTAATCCAATGAGTGGTCGGGGAGTTATGGCCAATAAACTACTTTGGGTAACAATCTTGGTGGAGCAAACGCAAAAGCCATTGTGTCGTTTGGAGCTATCTATAGTCTAGATTGATGCAGCTGATCTTGTTTATTGCACGATACATCTTAAATCTTAGCTTCAAACATTGTTGTTGCTGCCCAATTTGGCTGAATAGTAGGATGAAGTAATTATTGAACTATGCAACAACAGTCATAACATCCAAGCCATACACCTTCTAAATATAGCTCATTGTCTCCATTCAAAACATCTACATTAAGCAATCGTACACGATAGCAAAATGACAATCAGTACTGATTAATCAAATGAACATTATGTACTTTCAAAGTTTGCATTCATAAAAACACCACAATCTACTCTGGAGAAATTGGTTTCATAATTAT